>JAAGNO010011028.1:0-42815 GCA_033439905.1 Ceryle rudis | reverse complement strand
ACCCGCGTGGAGTTTGCTTCAGTTCGCCTATGCACTTTACCCATTCCCCCCCCCCCCCCCCCCCATTATTGCACTGTCCTTCTTTATGATCTTTTGTTGGACTCCATTTCTGAACAAAGCTAGGAGTGATATTTTATTATGGACTCGAATTATTCTTGGTGGGGTGATATTGGTATGTTGCCAACAGATTACGTTCCTGCTTGCGTAAATAGGGTTAGCATAGATCCAGTAATCCAGCGCTCTACCTCCATTAAGCTTTAGTGTGGATTTATAAATATTTTATACTACAGTAGCTTCTGCAGTGTTGTACAAAAGCACTGATTCTGGAAGCGAGATCCTACAGTTCATTTATGTAGCAATCAGATACAGTTGCCAAGTGTTGGAATAAGAGAGAGCAAGACTGAGGAAACCAGAATCACTTCAATGTCATTGATTTCTTTCCTAAAAAATACCCAAAACATTTAGATAAGCCTTTTAAAAGCTTTCCTTACAAGTAATATTCTGTATCCGTAATTTGTGCAAGCTTAACTATGGCAACAACACTGCAGCAGTCTTGTATGGCAAAAGGAAAGTCCAAAAAACTACTGTGAACTGTCTCCAGATTGTGCTACTTTCTTTTTTTTTTTAAATGCAGTTTCTTGTTTCAGCATATGGTAATGTTTGAATTATGTATAAATGTAGATGCTGAAAACTTTGCACAGCCAATTTAAAAATACCTTGTTCCCCTCTGTGACAGGTAAAAAGCAAGATGGAGCTGTTGAAAACCGTAACAAAGGTAAATGCAGGTTCTCTGATCCTTTCTTGCAAGTCCCTTTCTAAGTGTATGTCACGAATACATACTTTCCTATAAAAATGCATATGGAATACTTTAATCCCAAGTGCTTATGATAAAGATGGTATAAGCAAATCTGCCCAGAACAAATGCTTAAATGAACTTGGTAGTCGCGATATAGCTAAATAAGACGAAGGTAAATCTTATAAATTATTTTCAAGCTGTATCCTTGAGATGAGTTAACTTTGGCTGGCTGCCCGATGCCCACACAGCTGCTCTCTTTCCCCCTCATAAGCAGTATGGGACACAAAATAAGATGAAAAGTTGTGAGTTGAGATAAGGAAGGGACATCATATAGTATTTATCTTCATGGGCAAAACAGGCTCATGTTGGGGAAGATTAATTTGTTGCTGATTATAAATAGAACAGGATGGTAAGAAACAAAACTAAAACCACCTTTCCCCCATCCCTCCTTCCTTGCAGGCTCAACTTCACTCTGGACTCCTCTACCTCCTCCATCTGAGGAATACAGGGGGATGGGGAATAGGGTTTGTGTGGGTGGTTGAGTGAGGTTTTTTGTGTTTTATTTTTTGTTTGTTTGGTTGTGGTTTTTTTTTGGGGGGGGGGCTTTTTTTTTTTCTTTTTTTTTTTTTTTTTTTTTTTTTTTTTTTTTTCCAGTTCATAACACTTGTCTCTGCTGTTCCTTTGTCCTTATACTCTTCCCCTGCTCCACTGGGGTCCCTCCCATGGGATGCGGTCCTTCATGAACCTCTTCAATATGGGCCCTTACCACAGGGTACAGTCCTTCAGGAGCAGACTGCACAACTGTAGGTCTCCCATGGGCCACAGCTCCTGCTGGGAGCTTGCTCTGGCACAAGCCCTTCACAGGCTGTAGCTCCCTTCAAGGCACATCTGCTTGCTGCAGCACTGTGGATATCTGCTCCACTGTGGTCTCCTGTGGGTTGCATCCAGACCTACCATGGTGTCTTACCCATGGGCTGCAGCTGCCCTGCTGCCAACACCTGAGCACCTACACTCAGTACACCTTGTTTAAACATTCATTTGTAGTATGACATCTCTGGATACAAGGTACTGTGCAGTACTGGTGTTTAGTGGAGTCTTTTAAGTATCACTGATTTTGGGGACTCCCCAGTGGCTAAACTTTATCTGAATCTTAACTTCTAGCTAAAGCTCAGGATGGTGCGGCCATGGAAATGCAGCCACTGAAGAGCGAAGATGGTGGGGATGGAGATGAGAAAGACAAGAAGAGAGCAAATTTGCCAAAGAAAGAAAAGTCAGTTCTCCAAGGCAAACTTACAAAGCTCGCAGTCCAGATTGGCAAAGCAGGTATGATTTATTGATACCTTCCTTATGTTGATGTCACACATGTGAATAAAGTTGGAACATGCATAGATTGTGAGGGGATAACTTAAGTAGCTAACCATGCTTAGTTCGGTTATTTTAAGTGCAAGAATCCAATGCATACAGATATGCCATTGTACCCGAGTGTGCTGATGGCTTCTCAGACCGTGTCATGTGGATGGCTTTTATTCTTCGTTTATTTAAATAGATTCAGGCTTTAGAGTGTCAGTTTCTGAGAGAGAAAATTCTGACTTCATAACATTGAGCAACTGTTATAAAAAAATTTTATAAGATACGGCATTTAGTGATGTACCTAGAAAATTATAAATAGAGTGAAGACTGGAAAATGTGGAAGGGTTGACCAGGTTACCTCTGGTACTTCCACAGGCTTAGGAATTTCCACTTTAACCTATGTCTTCCTGATGTGTGACATCTTTATTGATTTTCTGCTAACCTTTAGCTTCTGCTACTCTTCTATCAGCTAATGTTTCAGCTGCCTTGTCAAAACATTTGATAAACCGTTTCTTATTGAAAGTAGACCAAACAACCATGAATTTCACTTTAAATTTTATGCTATAATATAGTATGTAGAGTGTTTAATTAAATAATTGAGTATTTATTTTGGTCCATGTAGAATTGTTGACAGATTTAAGCCAGAAGGAACTTTCAGTAGTCTTGTAACCCAGCCCACAGCTCAAAAAGGCCTGACTTCAACATTGATGTGATCATAAGTTATGGTGTGAGGACAAAGCAGTTAAGCTTTTTATCTTTAGCACTCAATAGTTATGTATTAAAAAGTTATTTTTTCAGAGAGACTTGTAGTAAAAACTGTTGAATAAAGTTTCTATGGCATGTTTAGTGTAATATGTTATTCTTAGCAAACATTCCTCCTCCCCATCTTTCATGGGTAGAGCTCTTCTTTTCCTTTATGCACCTTTTGACTCATTGTAATTCCCCATGCACCCTTAATGCTTACCTGCTTCATTCATGCATTTGTCCTGCCACTTCGGGACAGTGCACACACAAACATTTTTCTGTAAAGAGCTGACACTTCAGTGACTTCCAGTCCTATATTCCAGCCAGGTTCATTTTCCTTCACTGTTTTCATGTGATGTCTTAAGTGTGCCACTGAGCTTGCTAAAGGCAACTTTGATTTGTCTTCGCAGTTACACCAAGTTCACTGAACATGGTGCTTAGCTGACTTATTTAATCCCACCTTCAGCTGGAGGCAGGGTACGTGCTGTCAGCAGCATAGTTGTTAAAGGCCTGCTGAATGATTTCATTATTCTACTTAGTCAATTAACTTTATATATTGGTCTCTCTCGTTCATGATTAGACTTACACTTTGCAAAGAGGAAAAAAAAAAGACAACAGAAGTTTCTAGGTGAAATGCATGAGGAAATATTTGCATCAGAAGTTGGAACACTTTGAGAACTACTCCAGTGTTTTCTGACTTACCTGTTTAAAATTGTAGTTATAAACTAACTTCTATAAAGGCAGAAATATTTGCACTTGACTTATCCAGTCTGTGTTGCCAAATATTTGAGAGAATTTCTGAAAACTGTTTATTCTCTTTTCAACAAGGTTTGTTGATGTCTGCAATCACGGTCATTATCCTTGTGCTATATTTTGTAATTGATACCTTCTGGGTTCAGAAGAGACCTTGGCTTGCTGAATGTACACCAATTTATATTCAGTATTTTGTGAAGTTCTTCATTATTGGAGTTACAGTCTTGGTGGTGGCAGTACCAGAAGGTCTTCCACTTGCAGTCACTATATCTCTGGCTTACTCTGTTAAGGTAAGTGGACAGATGGGGAACTGATTTTTAAAGGTGGGTAGGTGTATTCAGCTGTAAAATCTCAGTTGAGATGTATATGCTGCATCACATATGCATAACAGACGGGGGAGAAGCTTTTCTTGTTTCCTTGAACTGCATAAGAAATCTGCTGTGGTATTTTTCTTAATCTCTGAATACACAACATGAACAGTGACCAGTGATGGCCTATTGTCACCAACTAAAGATGAATGGATTTAGCTCATAACGTAGTAGCGTCTGCTTATAATAAATACATGTGTTAGAGTTTCTAAATAACAAACTCTTCTGTAAATATGAACTTGTAGCAACTACTACGAAAGCTTCCAGATTGATTTTCCTCAAGGACTGAATATTGAAGAACATACAGTTTTCTATTTATTATACAGCATGTTTTTAACTCATACTCTTTGTTCCCTTAATTTTCTTATTGCTTCATTGTGCTGCAATATCTAATTATAAAGTTGATGACTCCTTAGGCTGTGTTCTAAAACTTAGTAACTTAGAGCATTAACTAGTAATGGTCTTTGTATTGTATCATTTGAAGTTACTCTACGCCTGAGACTTAAAATACTATCCAAACACATTAAGTTATGAACCGTGCTCAAAATGTAGCTACTGTTATATAACAGACTTAAAGAAATCCTTACAGAATGTTGCAGATAAAAATTCTTTATCTGTATGTTGCCAGATAACTTAAAGGCTGAGTGTCTTCTGAAACTGCAGTGTAAGACTGGATGCCTTAAATGAGAATTTCTGAAATGTGAAGAAATGTTAATGGATAGCTGTTGATTGCTTTTACTTCCTTAGAAAATGATGAAAGATAATAACTTGGTGAGACATCTGGACGCTTGTGAAACAATGGGCAATGCAACAGCTATTTGCTCAGATAAAACAGGAACATTGACCATGAACAGAATGACAGTGGTCCAAGCCTACATCAACGAAAAACACTATAAAAAAATTCCAGAACCAGAAGCTATTCCAGAGAAAACTATGGCTTACCTTGTGACAGGAATTTCTGTTAATTGTGCTTATACTTCCAAAATACTGGTAAGTGGGTTTAATTCTAATTAAGGTAACTAAACTTCGTCAAAAGATGCAAATTGTCTGGTTGCCACATGGTAGACAGTTAGTAAATGTGTGGCAGAAATGCAGTGTAAGGTATCTTGTACCTGCTGTTGATTGCTGAACTCTTTGTGTGAAACTCAAGTTCAGAAATAGCTTATTTCAGTTAGAACTTATAATTCAGGTTTTGAACTGATAATTCAAAGATGCAAAATCAGGAAGATAACTTCCTTTAAATTCAGTTGTCTAAATTTTTTTACAAGTGGAGCTGTTTACCTTACTTGAAGAGCATCTTTTTTAACAGTTAAGATGATACCTCTGCAAGAACTTCCTCAGTAGCAATACTAGAGGCAGCACATCAAGATCATCAGCACCAATTTCTCTGAAACAAGGCTGAAATACTACTACTGAGTTATAGCATGTGGGGAGTTCCATTGTCTATTCTCTAAAGTATCTGCATGTAAACTGACCGGGTCCTTCTACGATTTTACTCAAATGATATCCAATATACTCAGAGTTAGTCTGTTTTACAGAATCACGGAGGACTGAATGTGACCTTTTGCAAGCCTCTGGTCTGTTCAAAGCAGGATCAGACAGATCACATTGCTCAGGGCTATGAGCAGTCAGGTTTTAAAAATCTCAAAGACTCTGCAACTGGGCAACCTGGTCAAGTATTTTGACCACTCTTGGAGTTAAAAGGTGTTTCCTTACATTCAAATGGAATTAAGTGCTTCTGTCTCTTCTGCTACAAGCTGCACAGCAGTGCTATAGCTATATAAGGTCAGAAATATCTTTAAATACTCCTTTACTTATAGCACTAGAATCTGCCATGTTCCGTGTTGCTAAGAAATTTGTTCTGGTATTAAAGGGTTGGAAACTTGCTTCTGAACTCTTACCAGTTAAATAGGCCATGGCCTGGAAAATGGAACTTGTAGTGATATGTAAGAAGCTTAAAGACTTAGTTTGTTTAGTAGAAGGCTAACAGGTGATATGATCATAGTCTAAATCATTGAGGAAGAGTTATTACAGGAGAGGATACTTTAATTTAGCAGAAATAATGCCATGTAACTTGCTTAAATCAGTTTACTTAAACTTATTTGTACTTTAAAAATGCAAAATATTCAGGAACCACACTCAATGGATCATACTCTATTTCAAATAATAAAAAGTCCCTTTGGAAAGGTCCTGCTGGGGTTTGATAAAAACTCCGTGGGTGTTTTTTCAGTCTGAGAAAGGGACTGAAAAATCCTAAACAGGTACAGAAGTTACAGAAGTCAGCAGTAGTATGACTTTGGCTCATGACTCGTATGAATTTGTGGAGTAATCATTGCAAAAATTACTCATCCCAGAGCTAAGCTTGGCCTTAGCTTCCTTGTTTTCTAAATGCCCTGCCTCAGGAGTTGGTAAGTTAGCCTCCTAATCAGCTAGATTTCTTTTTCTTGCAGCCTCCTGAAAAAGAAGGTGGCCTACCACGTCATGTTGGAAATAAAACTGAATGTGCCTTGCTGGGATTGCTCTTGGATTTAAAACGTGATTATCAGGATGTAAGAAATGAGATACCAGAAGAGGATTTGTACAAAGTGTATACTTTCAACTCTGTTAGAAAATCGATGAGTACTGTGTTAAAAAACTCTGATGGCAGTTTCCGGATATTCAGTAAAGGTGCCTCTGAGATAGTTCTTAAAAAGTAAGAACAATTACTATTGTAATTTAGCACTTAAATTTGGCTAAATGTTGTGATAAGTAAGGAGATTAAAATGCTAAGCCACATTATGCCATAGTCTGTGAAATATTTCTGTCACCCTATTCACAAACAAGGGCAGAAATCATATACCCTTGTTATTGCATCTGGTTTCCCAGGTGATTTTCCCAGCTTGTCTCCCTCAATATTTGACTTTGTACAGTAAGATGGGCAATTGGCATTTCAGTTATTTCAGTTCTCTCACCACAGCCCTGCCCCTCAAAAAGAGCAGGTTGTGGTTAATTTTAACTGGTGAATAATAACTTGGGATAATGATAAAGTATCTATGAATTGATCTATTCTGTAGTTAAACTACCTTAGTTTTAGGTGTGGCTGGTCAAAGTGCTCGCCCATCTTCCGGTAAAAGTCCCAATGGCTAATATGCCCAAATTTCAGGAAGGATATATGCTTTGAAAAGTGATCACTTTTAGCTTCAAAGCTGTGCAAGTTGGTGTCCCAGGTTGATTGTTTTAACAGGAGGTTGAACTTGGCCAGTAGAGAAATTTGAGGGTTTTTAATGCAACAAAGCAAATTGCTTCCTTATCCATCTGGCCATCTATAGAGGATTTATTAGAATGAGATTAGACTATTAGTGAGAGATTAGTCACCACTGGGACAAACCCTTAAGTGTGAAGAAGGCTGTGGTAGCTCCTAACTAGGTGAGGAGAGAAGTCAAGCATGTGTGTATCATGTTGTCTACAAACAGCAGTCATAGCCAGTCTGGTTTTGTTTCTAATGTCAGACTATTTACGACCTGAGTAGCACATCGATATGTTTGTCAGTTCAGTTTATCTTTTTTGCTTGCTACTACCCCCAAAATTTATTATTATAATTAGGAAAGTACTAATGCACTAAAGAAAGAAGATGAAATCTTCCTTTTCTTCAACTTAGTACTGAAAACAAAAGGGTGATCTGCAAAGGAGTCTTAGTCTGTTTTATATGGAACTTTAGATTTAGATATGAGTTTTTTCATAGCTAGGTTTTAAGCTATGTCTAATAAGTGAATTTGTATGCCTATATTTGTGGTGCTTCTACCTTAACAATTATTTTGTACCATATTATTTTATTGAGCAGTTGAACTGTACAAATTGATAGAACTTATTGAGCCCAGACTCACGTGGTCCACTTGCCTTCATAACTGAGATAAGAAAATAAATAAGGGCATTTGGAGAAGAACAGGAAGACCTAGAGTGATGTGGATATTACTGGAATAGTTGTAATTCAAAAACTATTTCAGAGTATGCACTGACTAGGAAAAAGTCTATCATAAGCTACGTCATTTACATGCTATCTATGCAGTGCCAAAAAATAATCTTAGAAATGGTAACCTGGTTTTTCAGTTGTGCTGCTTCCTATTTATATTAACACCTATGACTATTCTGGAGCATTGATACTAAAACATGAATATTTATAAGATGCAAATGAGTCACTAATAAACATAAAAGAAATGAAGCAAACTTTTTCAAGCAGAGTAGTTTTATTCTTTTCTTTACCATCAAGTCAAATATTTGAAGTGAGTTTCAATGAAATTTGTATATAAAGCTTATTGGCTTCCATGTAGTCATCCTGGAATGCTTTGAATTTATTACAAGCCCTATGATTGAAGGTAACACAAGATATCTGTAGCCGTTGCTGGCATTTGAACAGAACCAAAATCAGGGAATTCAGATAGTATTCATCATAACCGAAGTTTGAAGTCTATGAAGGTTTAAGGGACTGTTTCATTTTCACTTCCTGGCTCAGGTGGAAATTTTTTTATTTGTTGCACCTGGGAATTCCATAAACCCTTGGATTAAACACTTAAATGTAACAGTAGTAATCTGAGCAGATCTGCCAGGTCTGTACTTGGAATTTTAAAGGAAGTCATAAATTCTTAACTTTTCTTTGCAGTGCCACATTAGTACTAATTTGTAAAACAAATGTTTATGGTGTTGCTTTGTGGCAAAACCCTGCTAAGTATTTAGGCGAGGAATACTAAATTTATTGCTCAAAATATTCGGTAGTGTTGTATTCATGGCATCAATATTGGTGAAGTATGTATGCTGTCTGTGATAGCAGTGGCATCTTTGTCATGAAGAAACATAACCAAAAGAGCACGTGTTGAAATGGAGTACGTGGCGTTGAATCTAGTCTCTTACACAAATATTTCAATCGGATTTAGGTATTTGTTTTTAACTTAAAAACAAACTCTATGCCAGATACTCTTAAATCTCTGCACTTGTGGCAGGGGGGCGTGGTAGAGAGATAATCCTTAATATTCTTAAGGATAGCAGTACTAGAGTTTGCTTTTGCTACTCTAAGTTTAGTGTTTACAGCTGTTTAAGCACCACGTGCATGTTCTAGAAGTGTACTGTACTTCTGAGACTTGTAGAACTTAACAAGGCGGGATTATTTTTGAACTGGAAACTGGATTAACTGACTCAACCAGCACCGATGCCAGTCTGTATGCAATAGAGAAGTGGATACTTCTGGGAGGTAACTAATGTTTGTGTCCTTAAGTTATTTGGCATCATTTTTATCATAGGATGACTGTCTCAGTTAGTGTCCTACAGCTGGAATGTTTTGCAGTTGTGAAGAGATTGAGGGCGTATGGGGAAGATTACTTTAGGGCTGCTGCTGTTGCCTTTTTTTTTTATGTTTGTGTGAGTCTAGTGAAAACAAACCTTCTGGAAACATGCTAGAGTTGACTAATAAGGGATGGCCTGAACTTCTGTTTAAAATTTGATAACTCTTTAAACCTTCCTTTTCAGGTGCTTCAAAATACTGAGTGCTAATGGAGAACCAAAGGTATTTAGACCTAGGGACCGTGATGATATCGTGAAAACTGTAATTGAGCCAATGGCTTCTGAAGGGCTCAGAACTATCTGCCTGGCATTCAGAGACTTCCCAGCAGGGGAACCCGAGCCAGAATGGGACAATGAAAATGATATTGTTACTGGTCTGACATGCATTGCTGTTGTTGGGATTGAAGATCCTGTGAGACCTGAGGTAACGTCACTGACTAAACTGCAGTGATTCTGTTACAATGGATTTTGATTCATGTTGTTCATCATGCAGAGAGGACAAGAAACTGAATTGCTATTGTATGCCTTAAGCATAGTTGATAAATGAAAATCTAATTTATTGGGGAGAAAGTTAATGGAGCTATAAAAGCAGATTAAAACTTCTTAATGTCACTTATGCTGTGTTACTGAAGCTCTGCACAAACTAATGACTTAAGGCGCTTACTGTGCAGAGTCTCAGTAGGTGGAATAACTTGTCATTTTTTTTCACCACTGGGAAAATTAAGAGTATTGTTTAGGATATTAGCCATCGTGCTTGCTGCCAGCTTCTCATAAGGAGTGATGGAAATGAGGGTTTGTTACCTGAGATGTGAGGTATGGCTTCTGGCTGATGTCTAAGGAGGGCAGTATTTTTTGATAGTAAAAACCTTTCTGCCACATGTAAGTGGAATTCCAGTCCCATCTGCACTCTCACACTTGGCACTGAAAGTCATGTAGTGGAGTGTGAGCTGTACTTTATCATATAATTGTAAATGAAAACCCAGTACTCAGTACCTTTGAATACTACAGCCTAATGTCATGAGGATTGTTGTGATATCTTGAATACTGCAGTATTTGAAAAACAAAGGGGGAAAGGGATATTACATATCAACAAGAAAGGCCCTTTGCCAGAATTGTCATTTGTGTTTTTCAGGAAAAGAACTGTGGTAAGCATTCTCCCCCCCTCAAAATGTTCCATAACAACTCTCTTGATGTTAAAATAAGAGTTATCCTAGACTGAGTGAAAAGTATTCCTTTCACTCCCATGCCTAGATGTATTCAGCTAACATACAGAGTCTCCGAGTCTGTTTTTTGTGTGGGTTGGTGTGAGGGGTTTTTTGTTTGTTTTGTTTGTTTAATTTTTGTTGGTTGCTGGTTTGTTTGTTTTTTTCACAGGTACCCGATGCAATAAAGAAGTGTCAACGTGCAGGCATAACTGTACGTATGGTCACTGGTGATAATATTAACACTGCTCGTGCTATTGCATTAAAATGTGGTATTCTGAATCCTGGTGAAGACTTCCTGTGTTTAGAGGGCAAAGACTTTAACAGGCGAATACGCAATGAAAAAGGAGAGGTAAGCATACTGACTACATAAAGTAGATATTCTAAGACTTCCAACTGTAAAATGTAACCAATGCTCTTTTTGCAGATAGAGCAAGAGCGAATAGATAAAATTTGGCCAAAGCTTCGTGTTCTTGCAAGATCATCTCCCACTGACAAACACACTCTAGTAAAAGGTAAGTAAAAACTATCCGAGCTTGTAAGTGAAGTTATTTATTTTTTCCTCCCTAGAAAGAGGAAGAAAATAAACAAAAAAAACCCCCAAACTAGAACGGAGCAGTGGGAAATACCTGTGAGGGTGTCTTCATTTGCCAATTGAGTAGGTTTTTTCCTGCTTGAAAAATGGAGTCATATAGAACTGGTGATTTTTTTTGTGTTTGTTTTTTTTGTTTGTTTGTTTGGTGTGTGTTGTTTGGTGTTTGCCATTTGTTTGGGTTTTTTTGGTTTGTTTGGGGGTTTTTGGTTTGTTTGGTTGTTTGGTTGTTTTTTTTTTTTTGATGACTGAGTAAGACAAACTGGGTTTCTCTTTCAGG
The DNA here is from genome assembly GCA_033439905.1 of Ceryle rudis. Classification (NCBI taxonomy): domain Eukaryota; kingdom Metazoa; phylum Chordata; class Aves; order Coraciiformes; family Cerylidae; genus Ceryle; species Ceryle rudis. The sequence continues at coordinate 31,420 of JAAGNO010011028.1, read as the reverse complement.
TTTAATCTCTGCTGTGTTGTCAGTTTTGAACTGTAACAGCAAGGTGTTGTTCTATTTTAGGTATAATTGACAGCACTGTCTTTGAACAAAGGCAAGTGGTAGCAGTAACTGGTGATGGTACCAATGATGGTCCAGCTCTGAAGAAGGCAGATGTTGGATTTGCTATGGTATGATTATATTTTTTTTTTATTTCAATATTTTTTTAGACCTGGTTAATAAAATAACTTACGGCTGAAAATTAAAAAATTTTGCTTGTTTTGTAAGCCTAATGTACAACCAAGTTAATGGTGTCAACATATCTCACTTTTAATAGTAATTACTAAGAGACCTCTAGTATAACTGAAGTAACACTATCTTATGACAATGTAGGATCTGTTTGGATGGTTTCTTAAATTACTTGGCCTTCTCAGACAAAGTCTTGGGATTAAGCACTAACACTAGATAGATTTATGCCTTAAGTATGTAGCCTTCAGATTATGTCTCTTTCAAAACACTTTAAGATAGATTCCTCAGGCTTCCTCTTGTCTCAAGATTATTTCTCCGTCTTAAGCTGAAAAGATACAGCTTGGTGCTTTAGATCACTTCAGTCTTGGAAAAACTCCATTATTAAGCATTTGAAGGAAAAAAGACCACACTCCTGCACCACATGCAGATGCACAAACTTCAAGATACTGATCTTGAAAGGAAAAATGGAAAGATGAAGAGCTTTTGTGTCATCCTTAAGGAGCATTTTTCAAAAGCATAACTTACAAACTTGACAGATACACATGAAGTGTTCTTGAGACTATTAACAGTCTTGTTTTGACCAGTATTTGTTTTCGGCTATTGTATAGCTGCTGTAGTTGGCACTTTCAAGGGCAGATTTATTTTAATCTTCCAGAATTTACATGTTTCCTGCAGTTGCTATCTATGTTCATCTGTGTAATAATTATTTTTCTAACTGGTTATTGAAATAGCACTTAAAATATACCATCTACTATATGATATTTCATCCTTTTAAGGTGTACACATATCTGTGCAGGTGACTTACTTGGAAAAAATAATGGTTTCAAGAGTAACGAACATTAAATTTGCTAATAAGTGTTTTTGAAATGCCAAAAGCAAAAGAAATACTTTAAGTAGGAACTGCACAGAACTCGGCTTAACTGTTTGGGACACTGTAGGGAGACCATTGGTGCTTAAAACATAATGTCATATTGCATTGCAGTGTCAAATGCAATGGCATTGAATAGCTTGCTGTTTAATGCCAGTGGTCTTCTGCAAAAGGGGTTTGGTAATGTCTATCATTCTGTTGTATTACAAAGACATACCTTGCCTTACTGCTGGATTCCGTACAGCAGACCCATCAGGATATAGACTAAATGGTAGTACTGCACCATCTGGTGGCCTTTAACTTGAACAGGGTTCAGTGGCTATTCTTTGGGAGAGCTTACACAGTCTTTATCATAAACTTGAGGAATTTTCTTAACGTCTATTTTCAAGACATTACCCTTTTTTTTTTTTGACATTTTTCACATGCTTGAGTAGAACTTGCTAGTAGAACTTTATCCAACAGAACTTGAGGTGCTTAGATTGATGCACTATGTATGAAGGACTATTTTAAAGTGAATTCTTACGAAGGATATAATAATAGCAACTTATATTATAGGTCAATGCATCCTGTTGTATTTCATAAAGATTTTCTTTTTCTACCAGGGTATTGCTGGAACAGACGTAGCTAAAGAAGCTTCTGATATTATCCTTACGGATGACAACTTCACAAGTATTGTTAAAGCAGTTATGTGGGGACGAAATGTTTATGACAGCATCTCCAAATTTCTTCAGTTCCAGCTTACTGTCAATGTAGTAGCAGTAATTGTTGCTTTTACAGGAGCATGCATAACACAAGTACGTACTGGTGGTGGATTTTTCAGCTAATAAAGGTTGAAAATGCCGTGACTAACTCTTGAATTCAAACCTTACATTACATATCAGTTCAAAGAATGTAATGCTATTCAGAGCATGCCCTTGTTGTATAATAAATGCCTTTAACAGCTACAATTTGTTCACTTATGTTGGAGGGTTTACGTATCTATCTTTATAGGATTCTCCACTTAAAGCTGTGCAGATGTTGTGGGTAAATCTCATAATGGACACACTAGCTTCTCTTGCCCTGGCAACAGAACCACCTACTGAAGCTCTTCTGTTGCGAAAGCCTTATGGTAGAAACAAACCTTTGATTTCTCGTACAATGATGAAGAATATTTTGGGTCATGCGTTCTACCAGCTCGTAGTAGTCTTCACACTCCTGTTTGCTGGTAAGAATACTGAGGCTTTACTTAAGTTATCCTAAAAGTTGCACAGAGATGTGGTCTTACTAGTTTTTTTTGTTATAAAGTATGTTTGTGTATAAAGACACCAATTAAGATGCTGATAAATGCCTTTTATACACAGGTGAGAGAATTTTTGATATCGATAGTGGAAGAAATGCACCTCTGCATGCTCCTCCTTCAGAGCATTATACTATTGTATTTAATACATTTGTGATGATGCAGCTTTTTAATGAAATTAATGCCCGAAAAATTCATGGTGAAAGAAACGTTTTTGAAGGAATCTTTAACAACGCTATCTTCTGTTCCATTGTTCTGGGGACATTTGTTGTGCAGGTAAGTAAATTCTCAGAGGGTGGGGGGGACAATGCACTCAGTACACTGATCTACTTTCTTACCTTGGAAATGATAATCAGCTAGTGCCAGGCATTTAACTTCTGCAATGTGAAAAAATCTTGAGTACCAAGCATGCTATAAATCACTTGGAAGTGCTGCTTGACATTGTTTTCAGGTAAGACATCTTTGAAATGGGTAAAATTGCAATGTAGCAATACTTGTATTTACCTTTTGAATTTTCTGGTCCTTCAATTTGATCTTGCTGTTGTAGTCTCATGACAAAATGTGAAGATGATGAATGTTCCACCCCACTCCCCCTGTCGGTCAGAAATCTAATAGTATCTCCTTTAGAAACATAAGTATCGGGTTTTTATTTTCCTGAAGCAGAAATCAGTTATCTCTATTGGTATATATTTTACAGTTACATATATATGCTGCTGGTTTAGGTGAAAAACCTAGATGCCTGGGGACCTTCTCTTGATGCACCTAGGCAGATTTGTAAAAGCTTGTTAACTCATGCTAACAAATTATCTGAAATTTGGTTAACACACTGCTGTTGAGAAACACAAAGTCAAAATTTCATTTAAAGGAAATAGTTTACAAGAAATAGTTTCACCTTGAAAATGGACTTGTAATTGATCTGATGATCAACTGATCGAGTTACTTGGACTTAAGATATAACATATCTGCTTCTAAGACTTGAGATTCCATGAAGTTGACTAAATTCGTAGCAGTTTGAGCAATGCAAACCTATTCCCCTCTGCTTCATGTAAAGTTAGTTCACTTATTCTCTACTCTGGAGAGTGGCCTTCCAGTGCCTGAAGGGACCCCACAAGAAATCTGGGGAGGGACTGGTTACAAGGGCATGTAGTGATAGGATGTGGGGTAGTGGTTTTAGACTAGAGAAGGGTAGATTTAGATTGGATGTTAGGAAGAAGTTTTTTACTATGAGAGTAGTGGAACACTGGAACAGGTTGCCCAGGGAGGTGGTGGAGGCCCCAAGGTCAGGCTTGATGAGGCTCTGAGCAGCCTGATCTAGTTGAGGATGTCCCTGCTAACTACAGGGAAGTTGGACTAAATGACTTTTAGAGGTCCCTTCCAACCCAAGGCATTCTATGATCTTCCAGATTTAGATTTTTTAAGATGACATTTCTTCAGAAGCTACTCCTGGTTTTGGGGTTGCATATGCAGCAGACTGACTGTTGTGGAACAAAGCCAGAAATGTAGAAATTACTCCTGTCTGCAGCTGTGTTCCCTTTGTAAACTTCGTGGACTAAACACCTTCCCAAATAAGTAACTCCTGAGTTGTTTATTCTATGTTAATAAAAGATGATACTCTTGGGCTTTACAGCTGTCAGGTGTCCTGCTTAATGGTCAATACTGTCTCCTATTCACACCTTCCCTGCTACTTGAATTGTTGATTCTCCAGGGCAGACTTTCATGCATATAATTCCAATGCAGAGGGATACTTTGCTCATTAGAGCCTGTACAGCTTTTTGTAATGGGTAAGTCAGTAGGAGCTCATTTATCTTCGCTTTTGAGGTCTCTGTCCCCTCTCCATAAGACTTACTACATAGATGTCACACTGTAACGATTTCAAGTCTGACATTTAATACTGGTGGGATACCTAGTGATATTCTGGATTATTTCTGACATGTTCCATGTCTCAGGGAATCTATGACTTGTGTTAAAAGTGTCAACTTGTTTCTGAGATGGGTATTCATGCGATTAAATAATAACTGTAAATTTATAGCATCGAATATATGCTGCAGTTGTGAAATGAAGGAAAAGAACTGCAAGCAAAATGAAACAGTCAACAGGTTTCTGTGAGTAGTACATCTGAAGAATAAATGGATGGTTCTTGAAATACTGAAAAGTCTAAGAAAATAAAATCTTGCTAAAACTACTGACAGTGGAAGTGTATGCTTAATAAGATGGGAAGTCCCGTGTTCTAATGCAGTTGCCTGTAGTGATCTTGAAGCATTAGGGAATTTTCTGTTAAGATGTCACTGGTAAATGTTGTTTAATAACATTACTCTTCACAGATAATTATCGTGCAGTTTGGTGGGAAGCCTTTCAGTTGCTCAGAACTTTCGATAGAACAGTGGCTGTGGTCCATTTTCCTGGGCATGGGAACACTTCTCTGGGGCCAGGTAAGTCAGCTCTTTTCAAAATGCTGAATTACCTACTTTCATTAAAATACTTTATATGGAAAAAGAGAAAAACACTATCTTGAGCATTCAGATCTTTCAATGGACTACATGAATACATGGAGATTAACAGTAGCTACTGGTTAAAATTGAGAAACTCAATAGCTAGAAAGTCCTTAGTTGGATATCTTATTCTGACTTTGTTAGTTTCCTAAATAGATACTATGGCTGATGTATGCTTAATAACTTTTAAGGCTGTACTTGCCTTTTAAATATGAAGTTATATACATAGCCAGGTAAGTACTAGAAGAAGTTTTGTAAGAGTACAGATGCAATTTACATGTTAACATTGAAATATATTTAACTTAGTGTTGAACAGTTTTCTTGAAAAATTGGAATTGTTAAACTTGGTAGTATTTTCTTGATGTAAAAAATTCCTGGAGTTGCAAGAAACACAGCAAAACTATAAACAATTTTTTCTTTAATCTTCATTTGCACAGCTATTAAATAATTGGAAAGTTATCTCACTTATTAAACTATTAAATTTTGATTTTTATTTCACCCTCTTAAGGTTTCATTACTATTGCATGCACAACAGTACTTGTAAGCAGCAAGCTTATTTACATGAAACTTTAGAGCTATGGAGCTTTCCATTATTTAATGACATAGTTGTCTAAACTTTTCATATCACATGAAGAGTTTTCCATTGCAGTTTCTTTCCTTCCATTTTGTAAAGGACACTTCAGGTTTCAGTATAAAATTAGTAGGGTGAATTTCAGTTGTAAATACATACATAGATGCATATTTTAAAAGTGTGTATAAGCTTTTTAATAAGGTTCTCTGTAAAATTAATTATTTAAAAGAAAAAATCAAATAGAGTGACTCTGAGGTTTAAAAGTAGCCTAGAAGAGAATTGAGATGGCTTGAAATACCTTTGACCCAAAGTGCCTTGCAAGGGCAAATCTTCCCTGCTACAGTTCATGCTGCTCTAGTATCTCATTAAAGTCAAAAAGCTTTTTGACTTTCTGAGAATAGTAGAAACTGAAGTGTCATCTGAGAGCATTCTTAGTAGGAATCTCAACTTAAAGGGCTGTTTATCTTGCTTTTGTAACAGTCATTTTCCTCTGCAGCTGCTGAAACGGTCTTCTAGGTGTCTGATGATCAAGGAAAGCAGGCTTGAAACTGATCCAGATCAGTTAGACTTCTCTTAATTAACTACATACTTCACCAGAATAGCTCTGAAAGTGGAGTTGAAAAGGAAAACTGGAACAGCCATATGTAGCTTTTGTTTAGTTTGAGAGATGAACTAGTATATACCAAGTAGAAAAGTAACAGTTTGGAATAAGGGTTCTGGAAACATCTCTCGCGTTCCAGGTCACAAAGGAATGGATGTCTGTTCTGTATTTCTGAATTAACTGTGGCTACATTAATTGATGTAGCTCTCGCTTGAGGTAGCACATCATGCTCACCTAATTGGAGCACTGAAAGCTCTAGATATAAGCACATCTACAGAATTAGTGGCTCTTTGTGGTTTTAGAACTGCTCCTTCCTGCTATAGTCAAGTAATCTTAACGGGAAATTCTTTGTCCCTAGGAAGGATGTTTTGTTTTCTAGGTTTGCATTCCTAGTTTAATTTCACACCTCAGTTGAGGTGGTAAGGATATTCACAGCTTTGCAGCTATTCAACTGGAGTGAATGCTCTACATTGATACACTCATCCCATTTACATAATCTGTTTTCAACTTTGCTAATTTTATACAGGTTATTATGTTAAAGCTTAAGTCTGGCATTACACTTACTACTTTTTTTAAAAGACAGAATAATCCCGATTCGTGTTTTTCATTCACAATTTAGTTGATTTCAACAATTCCAACCAGCCGTCTCAAATTCCTTAAAGAAGCTGGACATGGAACACAAAAGGAAGAGATTCCTGAAGAAGAACTAGCAGAAGATGTAGAAGAGATCGATCACGCTGAGAGGGAATTACGCCGTGGTCAGATCTTGTGGTTTAGGGGCCTAAACAGGATACAAACTCAGGTATGGTCTTGAACAAGGTAGGATGCAGTGGGTGTTAGGAGGGAAATCTCTCCTCTCCAGTCCTTTGACTAAGGTGGCAGTTCTAACTGATGTGACTGAGACTGTCAAAAGGGGGTATGGATGGATGTGTAATTCCTCAGGGTCCTCTGTTTTCTTCAGCTCTAAATGCAACTCTTGCCTGTGTATCTGCTCTATTAAAAAAAGTGCCTTTTTTTCTTTACTCTTTGTGTGTTATAGATGGGATGATCCTTTCTCTTGTTCTCTCTCTCTTGCTGAGCAAGCTGTCACAATCTCTGATTCCTTGCAGATGGATGTAGTGAATGCTTTCCAGAGTGGAAGTACCATTCAGGGGGCTCTAAGGCGGCAACCCTCCATCGCCAGCCAGCACCATGATGTAACAAATATTTCTACCCCTACACATGTAGTGTTTTCCTCCACTACTGCTTCTACTACTGTGGGGTGTGAGTGTGTGTTCCTAAAGTGCATGAAATTAACATTTCCTGATTCACATACCTAACGTTTCTCATTTTCTCCTTAGTACTTAAAATCATCGTTCAGGCTTTTATAGAGCTCTTTCAAGTCCTCAAGACTTTTTTTTTTTATTAGAGGGCTGAGAACAGGTGGAACAATTTCAACAAAAGACTCTAATGTGTAATCTGTGAGCCTGCGCATCCTGTGGCTTCATCCATTTGTGTACAGAGGGATGGTTTAAGATAAAATGGGAAAACTGTTGTAAATTTTCGAGTATATGCCTCTTAAGGTGACTTACATTAAATAAGTGAATTAACTACATAATTGTGGACCCAGGTCAACAAAAATAGATGTCTTGCATTGCAGCACAAATGAAACTTAAGGTAAACAAGCTGATGGGAAAGCAAACAATATGTTAAAAATATTAATGTAGCTAGAATATGGAACACTAAATGCATTTTCTTTGTAGCCTCTAACAAACTTCTGAATCTCTGCTTTTGTTGGACCTTTTTTATTGAATAACACAACTTTCTCAACATCAGGATTCAGGTGGCGAAACAAGGCTTCTAAAATGCATACAAGTCAAAAGAAACATTTGATTAGCTAAGATAAATGGGGGGGAAATATTTAAGCACTGGATGGTGAAACTTGCATTGAAATCTGAAGGATTTTTTTTTCCTCTTTAGGTTCTTCTTGCAGCAGTTGATAAGGCATCAGTGAAAGTAAAGCTTGTCTCACCTTAATTCTGCACTCTGTATTGTGCTCTAAGTGGCATTTCAGTTTCAGCCTTCCTCTCTAGAGGCTAGAGATTTAATTACTCGTGTATGTAGGCTTAAACTCTGGAGCCTGAAGATGCATACCAGTTGTAGTTGAATACCAATAGCCAATATCTTTTGTTGAAAGAGTTCTCCATCTGAATTATATTTCACATGTTTAACTTTCTTCTCTGCCTTCCTAGAGACTGGTTAAATAATTGTTGGATTTTTTTAAGTAACTCCAAGGGCTTCCCCCCACCCCGCTCTGCTTTTTAAGCTTTCAGATTACCAGATGGATGAAGACCCTTAATTTCAGGAGCTGTCTCAAATTAATTTTTTGTTTGTTTGTTTGGCCAGACTTCCTGTTTGACTTTGAAGTATTTACCTCTGTACTTATTATCTATTGGCAAGACAGGTGTTTCCCTATCTTGTAGTAGTATTGAGAAGCTGAGCTCACAAATTCACATGCCTCGAGAACATGAAACTAAAAGTAGATTCATCAGTAAGAATGCATAGGATTGCATCTCCTAGTTAAAATGCTAATTAGTAACTTGTATCCCTAAGTACAAGCAAGAACACTAATTAGACATTCAGAATTCTCTAGAGAGCAACTTCATGCCGTGCTGCCATTTGAGCAGAATCTAATGGGCACTGCAGCATCTCATTGCATCATCAAATGACCAATGCAGATGTGAAGCTACAGGCGCAGAGAACTAGTTTTTGATCCTCAATAAAGCAGTACAGACTTCTGCTGCAGCCTCCAGGAGAACAACTTTTGATAACTAATAAGTATTAATGGAAAGCAGATATGTTATTTCATTGTGTGTCTCTTTCAGAACTATTTGCTTGAAAATAGTTCTGCTGTTCCTGTGAAGTCAGGTTGCAACTCTTAAGCAGCCATCTGGCTAGGAGGATTTGGAGTGCTTACTGCAATCATTGCTATTCTGGTACTAATATGAGGAAGGCCTGATGACAGTATAAACTGCACATTACAAATTGTCTTGTTTGCTCCTCACACTATTTATAGTTACCTTTCTTATCTAATTATCTTGAGTAGTTGAAAATAAAGCCTCCAAAACACTAGATTTCCCCTATTTAATTTAGAATGCTGATAATCTGATTTCTGCCTTCATGGCTGGACTCCTCGAGAGTCCTGGGTTCATAGAAGTGTCTTGATCACTTTTATAGTATGCATTCTGCATAGGATTCAAGCCTTTATTGTGTTTATAATTATATTCCTATGATAATTATAGCTGTCCTGTTAAGTCAAATTATTTTCTATCACTGCTTATGTTCTAACTTACCATCTGTAAGCAATTAAAAAAGAGTCCTGTGAAGCAGTCATATTTCATGTTGCCACATAAATCAGTGACACAGTGGGATGCAACATGCCAAATAAAGGCACTGCAAATATTCAGTCTGGCATTGTCACTGTTGATTTTCTTGGGAAGTGCCAAGACAGTTTATACAGCTTGCTGGACTTATTTAAAGCCCGTGTAACACACCAACTCCTCAACAGCATGCTCAGTTTTTTAATGTGATGAACAGTAAAGTACTAGCTGCTGTTGTAATCCTTTACATTCAAGCACGTTCACACTCCTCCCTGTCCCTTTATTGGTAGTTATGCCCACCCCCCCCCATGTGAGTGTGAGCCCCCACTTGGTTTCCATGATTAACGGGGCTCAGTTGTGTACCTGTAGTATAAAAATGGGGACATGATAGCCTTTGAGTAAAATTCTTTGTGCAAGTGCTCTGAGGAGGTAGGGGTGGAGGAACGATATTATTTCTAGAGGTCAAAGGATATAGTCAGGACCTAAGACTTTACCATGTGCAGTGATTTTTGTGGTAACAAATTGATAATGCACCACTTTTGGGGAGCCCCTCTCTGTCTACAGTGAGGTTGTTTGGTGTATCTTAGCAGTTTTGAAGTTTGTGCTCTTGATCTGCTTGACTTTCCAGATTAATTCTTTCACCTGGAAGACACTTTACTTTTACTATCAAGGAACTCTCTAGAAGCACTACATCATGACCTGTTTCTCAACTTGAAACAAGTCATCTTTGATGTGCAAAAGAAAATAATCTTTAAATTGGTCTTACTGCCTGTAGCAGTAAGTTCACGTTTACTAGAGAGTTGCTTTGCTGCTTACTGTACAACAGAGGAGCTTTGGGATTGTAACTGTGCTTTGCTGGTGACTTAAGAGTAGAGATGTCAAGAATTGATTAGGAAGGTAAGAGAAGGGGAAACTATATCTTGACAAAAGTGTTGGACAAAGGGGTCCCTGACTTCTGCCTAACTTTATTTTGTAAGTTCAAGAATGAATCCTGGATTCCTGTAGTTAAGTGAGGGAAATGTGTGGGGTGTGGGAGAAAAAGGGTGTTGCTGGGTGTTTTCATTATTCAAATTACAATTTGGGAAGTTTAAATTCAAGTCAACTTGGACATGCACAATTTGTAAAATGAAGCGCTATTTCTATCTAATTTTGCTCTAAAATAATTATTTATGAATCCTCTAAACTTAGCTTTCTGATTTGACAAAATGTTAGTTAAACAATGAAAGGACTTGGAAATAATTCTCAGCCTGGGAATTTTATCCATGAATTCAGTGTAATTTGAAGACTCAAGCAAAGGCTCATCACCTGCTTTTCTCATACTTTGTTCTACTTGAATAGTCTTTTGAAAGTGATAACCTGTCATGGCTACTTAATTGTACAATACAGTATTCAATTTCCTACTTACGGTCTTCAATTTCCAAAGTACTGTTCAGTCAGGAACTTTCTCTAGCGTGGTAAATGGTATATACTCGAATATTTACAGCTGTTACAATGGTGTGTGTATGTATCTTTTTTTTAAATTTTTTTTTTTCCCCCTTGCATGACTCTGTAACTCTTCAATCATTGTGACATTGGCTTACACTTGCTTGGCTTTTTCATAGTCAGTTGACATCCTAATTCCTAGCATGAAAATTAGTGACCCTTTTATCCTCTTAACTTATTTTCAGCCTCTCCCCTTCTTCCTCCCCGTCCAAGTCCCCCAAGTATTCAATAAAACACACTCCTTGAAATTTAATTTGTGAATATGTAAATAATTGTTGGCCTTACTTCTGAAAAATGCTTAGTCCATGTTAAAGAATTGACCAGTTCTGGTGCCATATCTGACTTTTTTAGGCCCTTCAGCTTTTTGCAGTACTTCCACAATTTTTATTCGTATTATGTAGACTGGCAGCGCTCTACTGAAACGCTCTTCATTTTTTTACAGTTTATTGCAAGTTCCACTGCATCACATACAAATTCGATTCACTCATGTCTAGCTGTTTGTGGATTCAAACTCATAAGAACCATGCCATTACCAGTAAATCAACAGCAGCTTTAACAACCTTCTTTCTTTCTTTACAGATCCGAGTGGTGAATGCATTTCGTAGCTCCTTGTACGAGGGGCTAGAGAAACCTGAGACACGAAGTTCAATTCACAACTTTATGACGCATCCTGAGTTTAGAATAGAAGACTCTGAGCCTCATATTCCCCTTATTGATGATACTGATGCTGAAGATGATGCTCCAACAAAACGCAACTCTACTCCCCCACCCTCTCCCAATAAAAATAACAATGCGGTTGACAGTGGAATTCACCTTACAACAGACATGAACAAGTCTGCTACCTCTTCATCCCCAGGGAGCCCACTACATAGTTTGGAAACATCACTCTGATTGTAAGCTGAATGTTAACACAATAGCTGCATTGTAAAGAAATTGAAACTGGGTCTCTTCACAAATTATGATGGACAAGATGATGTTCTTGTCTTGGACTTCAACAGAAGACACACTTGTACGAATGTAGATTTATTTTTTTAAAAAAAGCTTTCTGCCAGACTGGAGGGTGCTTTTCTGGGAGTGGGGAGTAATAACAAACTCTGACAGATAAACAGTAACTCAGCATAAGTGACCTGTGGATCATCTGTTGTACTTAAGAATGGTCCTGAACAGTGTATTAGCAGAGCTTTAGTTTGTCATGATCCTTTTCTGAGGGGAAGGCTGGGAAGGGCAAGGAGGCCCTGGGTCATTGGATTGATACTTTAATTTCTGCTGTTGGCTGTTAATAATTTGGATTATTTATGTTTATAAATGATACAGATCTGTTTACAAGGTTTGTAGATACTTTTTTGTTCCTGTTCATAGATGGGAAGCTTCCTTATAAATGATGCAGAGATAAAAAAAATAAAACAAACAAAAAAAAATAGTCCTTCAAATACTGCTGTATTTTCAGGAAAAGGGTGTTTCTATTGAAACTGTACTAAATTTTGCCTGCAATTTACCTTGTTAAATATTGTAGATAAATTGCTAATACTAATAGCCAAATAGATAACACTAATGCTTTGTAAAAACATGAGCAGTGGTGTTCTAATGAAGTTATGGCCTCTGTCCTAATTAGTTTCTTAAATACATTTACTACTTAATGGTTTTGAAACAACTGTTTAATTTTTAAAAATTTTGAGAAACTTACTGAATAACTTTTGTTCCGAACTTAGTAGGATTGTTTAATGCAGGACATCAATATGTGATGGAACTTGCTTGAAATTTCTGTTATCTTGGGAAAAATGGATTAAATCAAAATACATCAGAATCTTAGTCCTTTGTTTTTGTCTAAACATGTTAGTTTAGTGCTGTCTTGGTGAACTGTGAGTGGAACTGTGATTTTTTTTTTTTAATTTTATTTTTTTCTTCCTAATCTATAGAATCCTTCATGCAGCATGAGGGCTACTGGCATTTTGAGAGGTTGTTAGTAGGTAGCATACATGTTCTTTTTGTTTTTGAAACTTGTTTGTAAACATGAATAAATCTGCCCTTTTGTTAAAATAAAATTGCAGCAATGGTTTCTTACAGATTTTTTTTTTTCTCAGCTCCTTCACTGGAAACACTGAAAAGTACTCTTTTGTATTACTGGTTAACTTTAAACTGTAATTTCAAGATGGTAACAGCCCCACTAAAAATAGTACTTTGGGTAAATGGAATCATGGTGGCTGCCTCCACAATGAATGTAAGCAAAGGCACTCTAATGTCTTCACTGAGCCAAAAGGATAATCCTTGGGAATAAATAGGTTTGCCTGAAATTCCAAGACTTATTGTGAGTATTGTGTAATAAGAGTATTGCATAATAAATATATCCCTGGCCGCATAAATGAGGGGAAACTTAAGACCTAACATCCAGCATGAATGAAAATACACTTTTTTCAGTGACTAGCTTATGCACAAAAAAATGACCTGCTAGTGATTGAAGAAGTTAGTCTGCCTCAACTGTATTGTTTAGACAGCAAAGGATGATGAGACAGTACTTGACATATTTTCTAGGTCCCGTACTGCTAGAAGAGCAACCATGGAGATGAGGTGTAAATTTTTTTCCTTTCTTCTTCCAGCTCTATGATCTTTAAGATAATGAATGATTTTTTTTGCCAAATAACCCAGCATTTTTGAGATAATTTAAAGGGGTCCCTTCAAAGGAGTGCAGGAATTCAGTTGTTAAGGAGGGAGGAGATAACACTAGCATAAACTACAGAAATGAGCAGGTTAGGAAGCTCGAGCACATCCCTTGTGGTGGGATACGTGCGTGCTTCAGTTTGTGCTTTAGTGGCTAATGTTCAACCTGTAGCACTGTATCCCACTGTCAACCACTCCTGAATTGAATCTTTTCTATTGTACTTAAGTAAATACACTGAATTCTAGGAAAGGGAGGTTTGCACTCGACACTTCGTGTAGTATTTTCTCCTACATGTTTCTATAACTTGCCCTACATCATTGTTCTTGCCTAGAGTGCTTGGTAGGGGGATTAATTTTCATGTAAGCTGTCTTCTCTCTACTAGAAAAGCCATATTTATATAGGTTTAAAATGAGGAGGGCTTCTTTAGCCATGAAGTACACTGCCATGTGAGAAAGTATCTTCATTAAACTTCATAATTTTACCTCATTTGAAAACAGAATTTAATTTTTTCCCTTTCTTTTAGCTGTAATCATGACTGTGTGTTATCTTTTTTGGAATAAAGTCTACGCTTTATTGGGAGGGCAAATGCAGGCTTTGTACATTGGTGGTCCCCCTTGATACTGTGTGCTGTTCTGATAGGGAATTTCCTTACAGAAATAAGGAAAAGTTGTTTAAGGTGCAGGGGAAGGGGGGGGACACTATGGTTTCTCTGTGATCTCAAGAAATAATGTTACCTAGATTATGAAATGGTTATCACTAAGGTCATGAGGCCTTCATTGCCTTTCTGGTTGTAAGGTTTACTTGTCATCTTGTAACTGAAATAAATAAAAGTGCTGTTCATCTCAGTCTGTATGGGGACTGAAATTCTTGAATGTCAGTACCGTACTGATTTAAATCTGAAATGCATGCCAACTCTATGAAATGGCTCTTGCTGTGATTTTAAGATCATTCCCTTTCAAGAGGTCATGGTGTGCATGGTATTATGTTTAAAGAATAGTAACTTTTAACATAGATGCAGTTCCAGATTGACTACTGTTTTAAGTGGTTTAAAATTCAGTATCCTGGATAGGGTGTCTACTATACTTTGTCTAAGACAAAATGGTAGGACACCTAATCTTGGCTTTGAGGGAGGGGTGAAAATTGTCACATAAGAGGACTCATTTTTTCCTGTATTGGTCTTAACAGGAAGAGGAAGATGCTGCACAATGGAGCAGCCTGAAGAGAATAATGGGAACAAATGCCCTAAAGCCAAACCAAAAGGGTAAATGCAGGCATCTCTAGCAGGTGTAGGCAGCCAAAAAAAACATGAACAGTCTCAGAGACTTTTAGAATAACAGGAAGTTTTCCCATGTGCTTTGAAGTAAGCAAGCAAATGGAATTTATGAATGGATAACTTGTATTGGAAATTTTTTCCAGAGGCCTGATAAGTTCAGTTTCCACTGACATTAGTGCTAGCCTCTGCAGAGCCCTGGAAGAATCCAGATCATATTAAGCCTTGCATAAAGTAAAGTAGAATGTCATAATGTCTGTACTTGCTCTTCTGATGTAAATACTTGGTTCTAAAGAGCTCCTGCTTTTTTCCACCTCCACCCTCTCCCCAGTCACATCTTGCAGATTTCAAGCCCCCACTGAAATACATTAACTTTGTTGGATGAGCCTGGCCAGCATGGAGTGTCCAGCTCCGCCTATCTCCAGACTGAACTGGCCTGCTTATTCAGGGCCATGTCATGAGAAATTCTGGACTAGAATCAAGAGCCCTAGAGCTGTTCCTGCTTATCTTCTCCCCTACACTGTATACAGAACTACCTAACTACCTTCTTCAAGAGACTGCAGCATCCATCAAGGAGATGTGCCTTTACACGGTGTCTAAACAAAAAGCCTCCTACAGGTACTACTTGTCATTTTTGTTGAAAGAGGTCTAGGATGAGGATTTGCTTAGAAAACTATTGAATGGGCTTAAACACTTGAAAGACGACAGCACAAAAAAAAAAAAAAAAGGTAGCTTACGAGGCAGTGGCAGCACCATTCTAGCTGCAAAGCATAAAGCTAGAGGTGTTGGTGCTTACACTGCCAACCTGAGAAAGCAGGGAGTATCCCTCAGTAGGGGGAACAAATTGCATGTGGCGCTTACGCTTCCATAGTAACTCATCAGCATTGATAGGAAATTATATATAAAAGGAGAAAAGATTGACATAGTTTATGTCTGAAACATGAACAGCTGCAAGAAAACAAGCAGGTGTCTCCTGCTCTGTATGAAGCAGGAAGAGCATTTTGTTCTGTGTCCACATGTCTTTATGACCGCTTCAGATCTTGCTAGTGCTTGAGTATGTATTCCTTTAAAAGATAGGTAAGGATGCCTAGCATTGCAGAAGATGGGCAGTAGTTTGCTTCAGCCACACCTGATCCTCAAGATTTATTGAAATCTTTTTACTACTGTTATGTGCACCTGACATCTCCTAGATTTCTAAAAATCCATAAAATTGTTGGGCTGAAAAGGGTTCTTTGGCTTGCCCCTACTGGAAGACAGTAGGAATTCAAGCTTGGAAAAATAACTAGTAAGGGGATTTCTAGAAATTAACAGCTTTTGGTTGATGGGAGTGTGCATTCTGGAATATTGGAACATTACCTGGCATCACAAATTCTGGTGTAGTGATAAGTGTCAATCAAACTATGAAGCAGCAGTTGCTTGCTGAAATGCAAGTATATGTTCTGTATCCCTTCAATTCATTGCAAAGCTGGTGGTATCTAACAGTATTCTGAACACCTTCATCTGCTTTCCTAGGATGCCTCTCTTACAGGCTGTGAAGATCAAGTATGCTGGAAGACTGTAAGTACAATCATACAGAAAACTTTCTACGGTTTCCTTCTCAGCAAAGGCACAATCTCAGCATTGCTCTATTTCAGTAGCTATGGCACAGAGTGAATGCTAGCTTTTCTTTGTAAAAGCTTTCAGTCTCCTGTAGAGAATCTGAGCCTACAATTCAAAGGATTCTAAAAATTTGTCTGAATAGGCTCCCAAAACTTCTGATTTAAGGTACAAGAGATGGGAAGGTATGAAGGTATTTCTACTCACTTGCCATGTATTGGTTATTAATATTCTGACCAGTGTAATGGTCTAATTCACTGAAGAACCATCATCTAAAAAGCAGTCTATTAAACTAATGGTTTTAAATGAAAAAAAAACAAAAACCAAGCAATGAAACAAACACAAACCTCTAGAAAGGTACTTTCTGTTGTCTTTTAATTTCCAGAAAGATGAGTCATTCCTAGTTTTGGTTTGTTGGTTTTTTGTTGGTTTTGGTTGGTTGGTTTTGGGTGGGTTTTTTGGTTTGGGGTTTTTTTTTGGGTTTTTTTTTTTTTGTTATTTACCAAATCAACTAGGCTCTGTTCTAATAAATCTAGCAGTAGTATGGACATGACCTAAAATTTGCTATCTTCTCTATTCCACTTTTAAGTCCTCCAAGGACTATTGTAGGGAATCAGTGAAGGCCAGATGAAGTAAGAGGTGCAATTGTGGATTTGTTTCCTTTATCATCCTTCTAACCCTTCCTTATGATCTTCTTTTCTGTACTCTATTTCAAGATCTCACTCACTATCAGTAAACACACAGGAAAACTGCTGTGCAATGTAGTTGTTGCTGTTTCCAGTGAAAAGTCATTAATGTGCTCCTTTCACTTTTTAATTGGTGTGACGTGAAATGAATGAACATAAGAATAAGCAGTAGCGAATGAACCAGGTAGTTCATAAAAGAAAATAAAAAAAACAAAACAGCCCTTACCTAGCTAAGCCCTTGATGTTCATTCTTACCTCTGTGTCTGCTTATATGAAAGCAGCTTGGTATGTAGATAGACAAGGTTCTGACTCTCCACATAGTGGAACTTTGGTCATGTTTATAGATGTGCAGGTACTGAGAATTAGGATAATGCTTTTAAGTTTAAGCTTTGGGCAGGAAACTTCAAAATCATTATGCTTTACAGTAGGCATGTCAGGTGTATCTTAAAGATCCATTTCTAGTAAAAAGTCCTAAGGGCAGGGCTTTGAAAATATGCATAAAAGGCCTGTGAGGATTTAATAGGGAAAATACATGTGAAGGCAATGTAAGGGAGCCATATAATAAAATATCTACTTGAAACAAGCATAGTGATCTGTATCTGGAGACCCCTGTTTGTGGAGAAGTGATCAACACCACAACATGAGCAGACACAGGCTGTGCTGTACAGATCCTTTGGCCGCAGGCAGTGAACACCTGCGTAACAGTTCCTCTTCCTCCCCATCAGCCAACCCCAAAAACAAGCATTCAGATCTTCACCTTCACAGGGGCCTAATTTGCCACAATTGTGCATGTGTGATGGGTGGAATCAAAGGAGGGAGTCAGACTCAGAATTATCAGTGGTGCCCATTGACATGACGAGGCAGTGGGCAGAGGTTGTGATGTGAAATTATGCTGTAACACAAGAAAACACTTTTTTTTAACTGTGCTGGTGGTCAAATGCTGGATCAGGTTGCCCACAGAGGTTACGGAATATCCATCCTTGGAGACACTCAAAATCCAACTAGACACAGTCCTGAGCAACCTGCTGTAGCTGACCCTGCTTTGAGCAGGGGATTGGACTAGTTTATATGTAAAGGTCCCTGCCAATCTTGGCCGTTCTGTGATCCTGAAATTCTTGAGTAGGTGGTATAATTCTATAGGACTTTCTCATTAGGTTTATGAATATTATTTGTACTTGCAGACTGAATTCAAAAAGAAATCAATCACTGGAGTGATCAAACCTGAGTGAAAGCAAGAAAGGATTTGATAGTTTCTCTTATTTTAAACTGATGTGATCAGTGGGCTTGTTGATGATACTTGCCTGCTGTAATGCTTACTATGATAGTAGAATTTGGATCACTTCTGCTATAGTAAAAGTTTTGGAATGATGACTGACTGGGAAGGTCAAAAATTAACGTCTTAAAGTGACATCAGCTTTAGCTATGTTCTGTAAAGACACAATGGGCCTTCTGGAATCCTGATGTGTTAAGTAACTAGCTAAGCAATTCTGGTGATAGCTCTTTTGGGCTTGAAAACTTTGAAATGAAACTCATACGGGTGTTTATCTAATGAGGAAAAAAGCTGTCCCTCTATCTTAAAAATATGTACTTTTCAAAGCTAGTGCTTTCTATACATCTTGTCAATAGAGCTCTCCTATGAGTTGCTCTAGACAACAGCACTGAAAGATGCTACCATTTTAAAAGTACTCCTCAAATGATACGATTAAGCGTAAGCAACTCTATCTTGCTTGGGTTTTATTTAAAATGATACAACCTTCAAGCTTTAACTTACTGCATGGAAGATGTTACCCTGTTCATGCTGGCCTGTTAGGTATCCTAGAGGACTTCTTAGAAGAAAGGGACTTGGGTTGTCTAAAATGCTGCCGGTTGCTTTGATTTTTTTTTATTTATTTATTTTTTAAGTATGGGGCCATTATGTGCAGAAGAAAGAAGATGGCATATGTTCAGTGAAGAAAATTTGCAGTTCCCATTCCTCTGTAGAAGCATCTTTTAGTGAATAGAAGCGTGCATTTTTCTCTTCTTTCTTTTAGCAGCCCTTTCTTATATCATCTTACAAGCTGAAAACAGAATAAAAGGAATAATTTGTCCTATGGCTAAAGTAACATGAAGCTCAGTGCAAATAATGTTACTTCAGTGTGTTTACAGTTCATAGAGTTGTTTAATAGTGAACTGAATTTAAGCTAACATCTCATCTTGAAGTTTTCAGTGGTGATATTTTATATTTCAGAGATGGTCAGGAATTAAAAGTTACTGGTTATGAATGAAAAGATCCTTGTATGAAACTTCAGATACATTGGGATGTTGGTTCATTGTTCTTTGCAAGAGAAATAACACAGAGCTTATTTGTTACTGTTTAGTGATGAACTGCATAGATTTTGTGTGGATTCTAATCCCTGCCCTTTTCCCTCCTTCCTGAGTTTATCCCATCACAGTGCAATGCAGTCCTGCAGATACCTGCCTGGTAAGATACTCTGAGTTGTGAAGAGGGATGCTGTTTTAAAATCAGTATTCAAATATTCAAAATAACAACAGCTTATTCAGTTATTCTTTTGTGGAGATAAGAGACTATTCAGCAGAAAATAATTTTTCAGTGAGGGCAAATTCAGTCTTTTTGTCCTTGCAGGCATTAAAGGAATGATGCTTCATGAAGTAATCTGAAGGAGTTTTCATGAAGTAATCTGAAGGAGTTTTCATGAAGTCCTACTGCTTTGAGCAGGAGTAGATAACTTCCTGAGATTCCTTCCACCCTGAATTATCCTGTGATCCTATTTTCAAACTGTCTTCAGTGGGTGTCTGATAAACTTTGCTTACATCTTCTAATATTTATACTACTAGCCAGACATGCTTAGCCACTTTAAAGTAATAGTTGGTAATTCATAGGAAAGCCCACAGATTTTAACATGACCTCCAGAAAGCTCTGCTGCAGACTCGTGGAAAGCAGCTGCTCCTCAAGGAAGAAGAGGATTTCTCACTCTGTTATTTGGCTCTTTAAAGTCTTTTAGATGTATAAAGATTTATTTTGAAGGAAAGTGAAAAGCAGGCTTATTTACAGATTTTTGTGGTTTCACTACCCTACTCTACTTGGGACTCTCTTGCAAGAACCTGCTCCTTTTTCTTAAAGCTACTGCAGACTTTTCCTGGGTTTATGTGTTTAAGGTCAGTTTCTGAAAAATAAAGTTTTCTTGCAGGAATATAAATTTAATGAAATTTATATTATTCTAACTGTTCTACTGTTACATACATATGCTCCCTCTTTTGCCTTGAGTTACAGGACAACTTTGTTACAGTTGGAGAGCTTGGTGATATATCAAAGTCTCATTTTACTGGTTTTCAGATAATTGTATATGAAACTTTTAAATACTAATGTAGGAAGCCTGACATTACAGAGCTGCCATTCTGTTCTTAAAAAGGAGGTAATAGGAAAAAGCTTCTGTCAAATATTCCATGTATAAGTTGTATAGTAAAACTAGCTGGCTGGTTGACCAAATGTTAAAGTAATGTGAGATGATTCAAATAGAAATTTGACATTCTAACTATTGAAAAAAATAGCTGAGTTTCTGCAAAGCAGTTGTCATAGCCTTTTTTTTTTTTTTTTTTTTTTTGGTTATAAATAACACATTGCTTTTAAAACTAAAACAGATTTCAAGTATGTTTAGAAGATCTGGAGGAGTGCCTACACCACTACATCTTAATATGCTGTGTTTCTACCTTGAAGGTGCAGAAAGAATTTAAATTTTCTTCTCTAGTTGACAGTATATTGGAGCTTGTTTCATTGGTATTAATGTTTCAATAAAAGATGAACTATACAGCAGGAGGTTAAAAGTATTCTGCCCTGACATTTTAAAGAGCAGGGAGAGCAGGAGTACACAGCTGTTTTGCAGGCCTGTCAATACTTGAATATAATAATTATTACAGCTTTAAATTTTGGTGACTTCATTTGTTTTGAAAAGGGCCACAAACCGCTCAAGTCTGAATATCAACTAAATGATCATGTGTCAGCTTGACACCAGTCAACACAATCAGCATTTTTGTGTGTTTGAATGACAAAGTGCTACAGACTTTTTGATCACTGGATGAAGGGTGTGAGCTGATAAAAACCACTTCAGAATACTACTTTACCTCAGCTTTCTTTATTACTGTCCCTGAAGGCAAGTGGCACAACCAATAGACCCCTCAGTGTTTGTTTTGTGAAGTCATGCTTGATCTCTGACAATCATTGTCAAAAAGGCTGAAATGCATGATAGCATGAACCCAGTCTGAAATGTTGCACTTAGAATCCATCTGCAGCTAAGCTGTAGATAATTATTTCCAAACTGACTACGTTTGGGATATTGCCAAATAGAAGACCAGTGCTCCTGTGGCTTTCTTGCCTTGTTTCAATCTTAAAAGTCTTGATAGTTGTACTCTTAGAAATCAGGCCTTTGAGGAAACTTCATGGAGAAATACATTTAACAACCAGCTATCCTCATAAAAGTATACGCTCAAGAGGTTTGATTTGGGGGAGGAGAGAAGGAGAGTAATGTTATGGAAGAAAAGGGCTTAGCTATTTCAAAGAATGGAATTTGAGGGGGAAGGGTAATTTTCTGTTAAGAGTTGTTGCTGTGATACTTCTGAACAAGCTTTGACACTTGTTGAGAGAGAATCTCCTGATGCTGGGGATCTCTTAGCTATCCCAGTAGAAAGCATGGACATGTTGCAACCCAGTAAATATCTATATAGTCAGCCATGTTTATTGTTCAGCAGAAATTCTCTGAAAAGTGTACCTGTTCTGAGCAAACTGCTCTGTCTGGTTGCAGGGGGATGCAACTGGGTTGCAACTGAGCCTTTCACACAGCAGGACTGTAGTCCGTGATGCTGGTTCAGGTTACCTCCTCTGCTCAGCTCCTCACCTCTTCTTTCAGTGTCCCCTTAGTTGTGCCATTTCAACAGCTTCTGTGACAGTGTGGTGAACCACACCGGAAGAGCTCCTAGGTAAACAGCTGTTACAAGCTGATGCTTGTTGGATGCTTTTGGATGCATGCACTGTTCTCTAGACAGCAAAACTCAAGCAGAAAGGTTCTTCCCTTTGTGGCTCCTAGTGCCTCAGCAACTAGAGGTGGAGGAAGCAATAGTTAAAACACTGTGGATGAAGGAAGTTAAGCGGGAGTTGAAAGGGGAGACTGGAAAGAAGTGCATGAGCAGCAGGGAAGTTGCTGAAAGCTTCAAGGGAAGCAAAGTGGGATGACAGGGTAGGACTGAGAGGAGGAAAAAAAAAATGGATATACAAGTTGAAAAGCATGTGTCTTAAAACAGATGCCTCCAGCTCACTGAACTAATGTCAGGAGTGCTACAAACTATGCCCTCTATCAGTTCATACTTTTGCTTGAGCGGTTCAGTCATCTTTACTTCTTGTTCTGGTTTAGAGGAGACCCTACTATGTATGACCTGTGCTGTAAATCTGAATACCAAAATTTGACAGCCAAACTGGATCATTGTATGATTTCACATAAGTGATGATAGACTGGGGGTGGGAAGTAAACTGGTGCAAGAAACTTAATCTACTGCTTTTTATTTAAAATAGCAAAATTAAATGTAGCTAACATAAGTGGTATGTCATAGTAAAATGTACCTATCCACAAGTGATCATATGCTTTTGGTGAAGACATAAGTTTCATGATCATATTCAGTACTATGGCAGGAAAACTTCCTTACAGCAGCAGTGATCTTGAAGGAAACTCTTCTAGCAAGCATGTAGGATGCTTTTCTGACAACTGGGAAATTCAAAGCACACCCTGTCTGTTCTATGGGTGCAAGAACAATCTGTTTATACTAACAGCAGGCTGTGCTCTTCAAAACAGAAGTCTAGTTAAGGATGAATTCTCTTAAACTAGATTGGAAGTAGCCACCAACAGTTCCAAGTATGAACTGTTGAAAAAAAAAAAGAAAATGCAACCAGTGCACAGAGTAAATTAGGTGCTATCATCTCTAACAGACTGCCTTGTATTCATTCTAGCGTGAATTTAATATTTTGTCTCCAGCTGAGAGATTGTGCATTTTAAAAATACTTGTTAAGTTACAGCCACACAATATTCTGAATGAAAGCACCTGGGTTAATTGTGAAGGGGCAGAAGCTATCAGAGCCCATTTCCTGTGTGATTGCTGTTATTACATCTGCAAAAGCTGCTGCACTCAGATAGCCCTTTTAACTTTGAAAAGGGAGGGCACTTCAACTTCTGTTTTATTTCCTGTAGTGCTCACGGATTACAGTGATACTGACGTGCTGCATATCTTGTCCACTGTGAGGTCCGACTGACCCTCCCAGAGCTGGGACCAGTATCCCTAATACCTGCATGCTAACCGCCACTGTTAAACACCTTGCAGAATTCAAACTGGATTGTCATAGAGAATCTGGGTATAGTGTGTCCATATGCAATAGCCTTATAATTGGAAGTGTGCAAAATGATAAAAACAAATAATGTTTAGTGATGCAACAGAATGCTACAGGGAGCTGAGAGGTATTCTTGCAATTTCGTTCTAAGAAGAAAAATAGGGGTATTCTTCTCTGCTCCATGTTGGGATATTAAGCAGATGCCACCTGCTGCTTCTTGCCACTATATAGTACAGGGGCTGTTCAGCCATTCAGAAGTCATCCCTCTCTGAAACACAGTCATTATACTGAGATCAGCATGAAATATTATAATATTACAGCTCATGCAAGATGTCTTAAAGTAAGTGACATGCACCTAGTTAGGTATGTCATACAGACTTCCCCCAGGAGCGCAAAAGGAGTTATAAAAGGGTGTGAGTGGGGAAGAAATTTGCAGTTGGGACTTTCTGCCCTCAACATGACCCATGATATTTGCATGGCTCATCAGTGGATTAGGGTCCATGGGTTAGATATTTATCATTTCATAAGCAGCATTTGACAAGATGCAACTACACCACTTACTCTTTGAATCAGACCAGTGTCTGCCTCATTTATGGTGGCACCTTTTATACTAGATGCAGGCATACAAACAGAACAGTGTATTTAATAATAAAACTTCTGAGTGTCTGAAACTACTCCTACCTCCTTCATCTTTCTGTGTGCATCCACCATGTAAGCAATATTAAAGAGCATGTCTAAACGGTAGCAGCAGAAAGCAACTGTGGTAGTCTGTCATGCTGTGACTTTGCCAACTGTTATGCTGCAAAGTTCTTCTTGGCCAAGCAGGCAGTGCTGCTTCAGCAACAGAAATAACAAATAATGTACAGATGCAAGCTTTCCTTCTTCAAAGTCCATCCCTGCTCTGGTATAGCAATAATGAATGCAGATCAATCAGCATTTAGTGTTGCTTATGAAGTGGCAAAAAAAAAAGTAATTTGTAAGGTTTTTCTCTCTCTCATGCGACCCAGTCTTCTCTGTAACAATCCTGAATATGAAGCAGCTGCTACTGCTGGTCAGAAACACCTTGCCTTACTCCTGTGCCCCTGGAAACCTAAGGGAAGAGTGGAATGAAGTACTCCTAGTTCTTTTAAGTGTAGTAACAAAAATCTAGTTGAGCCCTGGTTTAGATAAACTGTCAGCTCATGCCACAAAAGGGCAGCAAAGGAAAAAGCAATGACCTTTCTAATTCAATGCCCAAGTCATCTCTGGACCAGTCATGAGATACGGAGTCAAGGATCCTTTATAGAGGATGTATTGGTGGTGTGGAGTTGGGAGACTAGTGTTATGACATTGGTAAACAAATGCATATAGTGCAGCCCTGTGCTAAGCACCTGAAGTCTCTAAGGAGTCAGACAAGCATTTAGCAGAAGAAACTAATGCCACAGGTAAAACATGGTATGTGCACCAGGCTGTGCAGTTGAAGACCATCCCTGCTCCACTAAGTGCACTCTTCTGCTTCCTTCTCCATCTCTCTGGATACCACATTCCCTCTCCTTTGTCTCTATAAACAGCCTTGTTCAACTGGAAGTCGTAGTGAAGGACCCAGAAGATGAACTGGCCTACTGACTGCCCCTTGTGATTTTTTAATGGATTCATACTCCCTTCCTCCACTTGTAGCTGCAGGTGTTCAAGCACCATTAGATTTCTTGCTTTCTAATAATAGTGGCATATTTGTTTTCTTCAGCTTTTTTCTGTTATCATTTCTCATATTTGTACCTGGCAGTTCTAGTCATCAGTTTCAAGCACTTGCTTTAGTTTTTCCTCTTGTACTTTCGCAGTTCACTCATATTTGATATGTTACTTCACAATCTATGAATAAAAGCACTACATTAATGTATCTGATTATTTTTGCTATAATATGCACATCTTGTAATTTTTCATTCAATCCCACTAGTTCCCCAAGGCCTCATAGCAACACTTATGCATCCCTTTCTGTTTTGTTCCTTCAAGCACAGACAAAAACCTACATTCTTGTCTTTAGTCTTCACTGGTATATCATCAACTACCCAACCTCAGCTGATGTACTCTGGATTATTACACAGCCTTGAGTTCATGTTTCTATCTCATACCCTGTTTTTCTACGTATGTACAAAGCAAAATTTGTCTATTTTTCTGAGTATTTCTAACAGTTTTTTGGGTTCCTGAAATATACTAATCAATTGTAATTGGAGGTTATAAAAGCAGGTGCTTCTCTATATTTTTCTGTTTAAATGCATATAGTAGTTTTGCTTTTGAAAACCTGAGTTAAGTATTAAGTATGAAGGTTTTGTTATGCCTTGTATTCTATCTTCAGTTTAATGGTTGAAATCTTCACCCATGAAATTTTAACGTAGTCTGGTTTATAACAAACCACATGAATTTAAAATACCTACTAAAATGTATTCTGCTATGTGCCAAGTTTCTCGTTAACACCCAGAAAGCAGATTTACTGCCACCTTTTATTCATAAGCATCAGCTCAGCCAGAATTTAGTTTCACAGTGTGGACTTCGATGAAAGCTACATTTTTTTTTAATTTTAATTGAGCTCTGATATCAAGAGCTCCTGTTTCTAGTTAAATTTCTTATTGTAGTTTCTCATGGTCCTGTTTATTCCATTCCTTACTTCATTCTCCTTACCAGATTCTTTAGATGAAGTATTTATTGCCTTGTGCTATATACCTAAAACAGGTATTTCACCAAGGAAGGCATCTCCATACAACAGTTCAATGTTTATCAGTTTTCATTGACTCACTCTTGCAGTTTATATCCACATTATACTAAGTGATGCTGTTAAGCAGTACTAAGCAGAAGATGCTTTATAAACAACATTCTCTTTGGCATCTGCTGAAGCATCAACAAATTTGTTCTGACCTTTGCTACATTGTACTAAATTCTTTCAAACTTGTTCTAACCCTCCCGAAGCCAGTAAAGCACACGAACAGTTCTCGATTTTTAAACACATTACCTATTTGCTAAAGTAACTTTATTCCAGCACATTCAGTTTTGCAACATGAGAGTTTCTTAGGTATGGTATGCAATGGTGAAGAGCCATGGTAACACCTGTCTTTTCAGAAAACAACTGCTTGACTTATTTTTAGAAAAGCTAGATGAGAGCACATTGAAATAAAAATATATTTATTGACATACCCATCTTGCCCTCAACGTAACAAACTTTACTGGTATTGATCATCTATTAAAATATTGCCAAAATAAAAATAAAAAGAGAAAGGTATTCTTTAAATGTGGAATTGCACGTGGGTGCCTGTCCAGTCAGTTACTATGTCAGTATTTTTACTGTGCTGTTTGAATACTTAGGGAGAAACGTTAAGGAACTTAATCCCTGTAGTCACTAGAAAGATATGTCGTTTATACAAAAGCATCTAATTAAAAAGAACAAACAGAAAAAACCCTTTAGATAACATGCCCACTATTATACAAATGCTAAGAGCTTAAGAAAAGTCCTTTGGAAGAGTAATTGTCACTCTCAGCTTCTAATCCAGATGCTTATTTGGTTTAAAGTGCTGGTTTTAAATTATGCAGTTTTCCTGTGCACATGTTTCCCTTCAGGCACTTTAAGTTCTCTTATTTATCCTTCAGTACAAATATGATCTATACTCTGAACAAGGGAAAATCTCAAATATCTGTCAGCTACAACAGTCCTCTGAGCATTTTTGTGGCCCTCATCTGGACCCACTCTTAATGGCTCCATGTCTTTCTTGTACTGGGAACCCCAGATCTTGATGCAGTACTCCAGGTGAGGTCTCACTAGAGTGGACAGGCAGAATCACCTCCCTCAACCTCCTGGCCACGCTTCTCTTGATACAGTCCAGGTTACAGTTGGTCTTCTGAGCTGTGAGCACACCTTACTGGGTCCAGCTTTTCATCCACCAGTACCCCCAAGTCCCTCTCTGCAGAGCTGCTCTCAATCCTTTCATCCCCCAGCCTATACTGATACTGAGGGTTGCCTCAACCCAGCTTCAAGGCCTTGCAATTGGCCTTGTTGAACCTCATGAGGTTCACACAGGTCCACTTCTCAAGTTTGTCCAGGTTCCTCTGGATGGGCATCCCATCCCTCTGTCATGTCAGGTACACCACTCAGCTTGGTGTATGCAAACTTGCAAAGGGCACACTTGATCCCACTATGTCACTGGTGAAGATATTAAACTGTCCTGGTCACAGTATGGACCCCTGAGGGACACCACTTGCCAGTAATCATCTGGATATCAAGCCATTGACCACTACCCTCTAAATGAGGCCATCCAATTAAATCCTTATCCACCAAACAGTCCACTCATCAAATCCACATTACTCCAATTTAGAGGCAAGAATGTTGTGGGGGACTGTATTAAAGGCTTTACAGAAGTTCAGGTAGATGATATCAGTTACTCTTCCCTTGTCCATTGATGCTGTTACTCCATCATAGACCACTAGATTAGTGAGGCATGATTTGTCTTTGGTGAAGCCACGTTGGCTGTTTCTAATCACCTCCTCATCTTCCAAGTGCTTTGACATTACTTCTAGGAGGATCTGCTCCATAATCTTACTGGGCACAGAGGTGAGGCTGAATGGTCAGTAGTTTCCAGGGTCTGGGCATGATATTCCCTTTTCTCCAGTCACTGGGGACTTCACCCAACTGCCATGACATCTGACATATGATGGAGAGAGGCTTAGCAAGTACACCTGCCAATTCCATCAGCACCTCAGGATGTTTCTTAGACTAAAAGTAACTCATATATATGCCAAATCATCCTTGCAATTCCACTCTATACGTACCTACCTGATATCCTTTTCTTTTCCGCTTTCTTGCTGCTGTTAGCAAAGAGACTTTAATGGGATTTTTCATAAGAAAATTTCAACAAAACCAAAGAGCCAACAGTACTATACAAGTTGCTTTACAGTTGTATTATTTAGTAGCATAACCATTTTGATGTAGGAGAAAAAAGGTAGGATCAGAGGTTGGAAAGATGCTGAGGGCATGAGGTATAATGTTTCTACAACTGCAAGACAGCCTATAATTAAATCTTTGTGCCCTGAGACTACACTCTTCTCTTGCACGTAGGTGGATGAATAACTGACAGCACTCTGGCAAAGCATATCTCACACTCCCCTCTAGTGCCCACAGCACACCTCCACCACCACCTGCTTGTGTTCCTTGTCTGCCAACAGCCCGAGGGCTGAAATCCTCTTTGGGGTCTGGACAGTTCTGCTGCTAACACAGCTGCTCCCAGTATGATTAAAGTTAGGGTTCTAAGAAAAAGGAATCATTGGGAAAAGTTCAGAAATGGCTGAAAGACTTCAGTAGTGGTGAAGAGATCAAGTGAATTTAAATTTAACTCTTTAACTCACTGTCCCTGCAATGTGGTAGAATGTGGGAACTTTAAGTCATATCATCAACTCTTTTTTCATGCTACATTTTACTTTATGGTAACCAAATCATGGGAGGTAACACAAAGGAATAGCTGAGTGACCTGCATAGAAAAAAACCCACAACCCAACGCAAGAACAAATAATGATATAGAACTGTAGCTTTAATTAGGTCCCAGTTAAAGTCAACGTGTCCTGTACTAACACTTATTTTTAAAAAAACTTCTTTTCCATTCTGAAGTTGTAAAGGCAAATTATTATCCTGAATAACACCAATGTAAGGAGCAGCTAGCAGATTTTCATGGAAACTTCTTGTATAAACTTGTGATAATCCAGCTTTTTTTAGCACTTTTGAAATTACTATTTTAAATGTGCACTTCACAGTTAAATGCAATTGATTTTATAACTGACAAATCTTACAAGTTGGCCTAATTACTGACCTGATTCTGTAGACTGGATTTAAAAAAAGGGTAATTGCAGTGTAAATTACTTCTTCACGAACACTTGCACATCGAATGAGAGCTTTTCTATCACAGCCCTCCCTTCTGATAATTGATGTCAACCATCTTTTTTACTAGTATAGTTATCAGAGCAGTATGATTTCAGTGAGATTGATCTATCTAGCTTAACCATGAAGCTGCATAAATGCAGCTACTGATGTCAACATTTCTGTGTTATTATTTATTTCGTTTTGTTTTGTTTTTAACAAAAAAGTAGATGTACTTCTTTTCTGAACATTCAAGTACTGTTTAAAGACAACCCTGTATGATACAAGCATTGATCTTAAAGGTCTTTTCCAACCACAGCGATTCTGTGAAACGCAAGCATTGACCTGGAAATCTAGAAAGCATTACGAGACTAAGAAACAACTGGAAAAAAGACAAAAGGCCAAAGCACCTTAATACACTCTGAGATGTTAAAGAGAGCTACCTGCATCGATTTAGAAGTCACAAAACCGAGGTAACACGGGACAGATCTTTCAGGAGCTTTGAACATTTCGCTTCCTCGGGTCTGCTTTCAGCTAGCCTGAAAGAAAAAGAACCCTGGCACAGGCAGGCGAAAGCCCGCTCCACCTGCAACCGGGCCGGGGGCAGCGCCTCAGGCCCCCGGGGGCTCCCCGCGGCCCGGGACTGCTTCGGCGCCTCCGGCGGCCCAGGCCAAACGCCGGCGGTGCAGCCCAGAGCGCCGCGCTGCCACCAGCCCAGCACTGGGGAGGGGTCCCCTCACAGCCTGATATGAAAAAATGTGTGTGATTTTATTTTACTTACTTTATTTATTTTATTTTTTAAATAACCACCTCCAGGTCGTTCCCCACTTCCTGCTCCAGCCCCCTCGGCGGCAGCGCGGTCCTTCCCCACGGTTCACACTGCGGTGGTGGCACAGGGACAGGGGACACCCCGAGTCTGGCAGGGCCGGGCTCCTCAGTCCCTCCTCAGGGGTAACTCTCATTTTATTAAAGAGCAATTAAAAAGAGCGCGAGGCCCCGGGCTCGGCCGTGCCCGGTCAGGCCGCCAGCAGAGTCCAAATGTCACATCAGGGGCCACCAGCTTTTGGCCCCCCCCGGGGCTGGGCGGCCACTGGCACACGAGGCGCTGGTGAGACTGGGAGGAAACACCCCCGTGGTGGGACAGACGGACGGTGGAAGCTGGTGGTCGTCTGCCCGCCGTGTCCCCAAATGCCCAGTTGCAGAAGAGTAGAAACCGCGGCCCAAAGAGGCACCTCGGCCACCAAACTATTTACACTCGGCCCAGGCGCCCGGTGCCCGGGCTGGGCGCGCTCAGACAGGACAGACGAGCGGCTCCAGAGCCCGAGGCCCACACGGACAGGACGGACGGACGGACAGTGCCGGTGCAGAGGAGGTGAGGGCCGGCCGGGGCTCCACGTCTCTTACAGATAAGCTAAAGCCGCTCGGTTTATCCGCGGGGCCGGGGGCTCCGCGGCGCCGCCGGCTCACGAGTCCCAGGCCCGGCGGCGGCACGAGCTCCGCCGCGAGGCGAGAGGGAGAGCCGAGGGCTCTGCTGGTGGCGGGTCCCTCACAGGGTGCTCTCCAGCGTGTTGTAGTTGTCCTTGAAGCTCTTCAGCTCCAGGAAGTGTTTGGCACGTTTGCTCTTCTGGCTGGAAGGCAGGTAGGTGACCTGGATGGTGGCGGGGTTGGACACCTCAGGGGACAGGGTCAGATCCTTCGCCGCCGACTGGTGCTGCCGCTGGCTGCTGCCGCCCCGGGCCTTGGTCCTGCGCGAGAGGAGAGGCCCCGTCAGAGCCGTCCGTCTGTCTGTCCGGCGCGGGGCAGACTTTGCCTCGGGATGACGGCGCTCGCCATGGGTTGGAGAAGGGGGGGCCGTGTGAGACCCCGTCGCGGAGCAGCCGGAATGCAAAGGAACGGGGCTGAGCCCCAGTAACAACCCCCCCAGTAATGAGCCCCAGCAGAGTAACGAAGCCCCCAGTAATGAGCCCCCCCGTAACGAACCCCAGCAGAGTAATGAAGCCCCAGTAACGAACCCCCCAGTAACGAGCTCCAGCAGAGTAATGAAGCCCCCAGTAATGAACCCCCCAGTAACGAGCCCCAGCAGAGTAACAAAGCCCCCAGTAATG
>JAAGNO010011025.1:0-24494 GCA_033439905.1 Ceryle rudis | reverse complement strand
ATAAATCCAGGGTTTTTTTTTCTTTCCCTTGTCTGTCTTGGTTCAACTTTGGGCACAACAGTGGCCTGGGACCGCAAGACCTCGCTGCTGGTAAAATGCACGCAGTACAGGATTTTGGGGGCACCCCCCGCGGGGCAGGGCCTGGGCGAGGGTGGCGGGGGCAGCGGGGTAGGTGTTCTCGGGGCCGGGGTCTGGTTGATGGGGTCTGCCGGGCAGGTAGGGGCTGTCCGCAGCCTGCCGGCAGGTCGGGCATATTCCCTTCACGTCCTGAGTAAGAGCGTTTTGTTTTCTTATACACAGGATTCAACGGCAAGCCCCGAAATGAGGAAGGTTTTGTGCGTGGAGCCCGTCATTTTCATCTACATGTTTGCCTTTTCCTTAACGAGCCCGTTGGTGCAGCAGTTCATCTACCGGCGGCTGTGGGAGGAAGAGTACAACTCCACTTTCATAAGCGATAGCAATGCCTCTTACTGTGAGCAGAATAAAAGTAGTCCGACTTATATCAAGCAGAAGGTAAGAGAGTGGAAATAAATAACAATTGTAAATAAACTTGCGTCCAGGAGGTGCTGTCTCAGCATAACCTCCTTTTTTACATAACGTTACTTAACCTTTTATATGTGGAAAAGCAGTAGTTTTGTAACCTGCTGTCACGTTGCTCTTCTGTTGTGCTGTAGGTGGTTGTGCTACTTTAAAGACAAAGGTTTGTCTCCAGGAGGATGCAATTCATATTTTAGCTGGAGGTGAAAGTAAACAGAGAGGATTTGGCCCAAACTAGTGGTGTACTGACACTACAACGGGTACCACTGAAGGCTCCTCCTCCCAGTAATGGTTGTGCACATCTTTATGAGCCATCAGTTGTCTCTGTTACTTCTAGTGCTCTTTGTAATGAGGTAAAGTTTAGCAACTGTCCTATACTTTTCCAGAGTAAGGTCTATTTTAGAATACATTCTTTCAGAGGAATTACAAGAATGGGGGGGATTAAAATTTAAAAAATTGTAATTTTCAAATGTGAACAAAATTTTAACCAATCTTTGCACAACCAAATATAACCGATGGTTTACCATTCAGAGTGATAGTCTGCCTTGGTGAAATACAAAAATGTCAGGCTGACAGCATCCCACAGGCAATGACATTTTTAGCCCTTCCTCATAGTTTGGCATGCTGGATAGCTTGCTGTTGATTGGAATCTCTTCTGTTGCACTTCCAGTGCAGTTTTAATACTACACTTACAGAGCTAACTATGGTCTGCCAGCAAAAAAAGATGATCATACTCCATTTTCCTTTTCCCCCCATTGCTCCCCTCACGTGTTCTATGTCACAGTTCTGCAGTTGCAGGTTATAGTTTGGATTTGATTTGGGCACTGATTAAACAGAAAGCTCATCCTTTTTATTTATTTATTTATTTATTTTTGAGTTTGTTGCTTTTTTGAGTAGTGTTTTTTTCAGAAGCAGTGCACTGCTCTGACACACTCTGTGGCCACATGATAGCTGTATCTTAACATGGGGATGGCAGAAGGAACTACATTTACAGAAGAGTTTCAACAGAACCATCCTTGGCAACAACAACTAGCGGTTAGATTCAATTAAGTGGAACATGAAACCACTGTAGGGTCAGAAAAGTAGATGACTTGGACTGTAATACACACAGAAGATTGAGTTACGAACAGAGTCGGCTGGCAATTCCCTATGCTGATGAAAAGGTAGCAGTTGAAAATGTTTTGCTCACATCCCAGTTTTGAATCTCTGATGTGCTGCGTATGCACAAGACTGAACACCTGAGCTTATCTGCCTCATTTGTTATATATAAAAGAAGATTTTTAATGGATGTGGTTCTGTTGAAGATGATCAAAGAAGTAATTCAGGTCTTTTAGTCTAGAGTAGCTTCTTCCTCATGTCACAGCCAGTCTGAGTAAGAATGTGAAAGTAAAAAGGCCAGTAGAACCTTCTGGGTTGACCCATTAGCTGAGAAAGGTAATGTATGCCACTCATTGCAATTGATTTGGAGATAATAGGCAATTACTGTCTGAGCGGTGCTTGTATGTCACTTCCCCAAAGCTTTTTTTCTTAGTATTAGTTCCCCGTTTGGTGCTGTGTGTGGGCATTTTGTCGTATAGAAGGAGCAACTCGTAAGAAAAACATGTGGTGCATATAGTTCTAGTCGCAAAGCCCATCAAAAAACCTACATTTCACAAACATTTCTGGATTTACATTTCCTAGAAATCCCGTAACTCAACCTGATTTTCAGCTGTCATTCACCTATGGTTCAGGATGTAAGATTTCATATTTCTTTTTGCAAAACACTGAAGCAGAATGCTTAATTTCAGCTGAAGTTTAGGTAGCATTTCTGATTGATGAGGTGGTAAATTCGCACGTTACAGTTTTTTTTGGCATAAAGGTTACAAAGTATAATTTACTTGATACTTGAGAACATGAATCCTTTAAGACAGTAGGTGAATAATAGCTAACAGAACCTCTTTGTTTCCCTTTCCTGCCAAGGATCCATTCCCTCCTTTTCAACAATTGCCAGCAGGACATGAGCTTTTGAACAATTATGCTCTTGTCTGGATGTCCTGTCTGCATTTTGATGCCACACTTGCTACCACAGTATAAGAATGTAAAATGGCCATTAATTTCAGTGCAACCGAGTCTCTGTGCTGGGTAATAATCCTGTGTAGGGGACAAAGAGTAGATCCAGTAACTCAGTCCCAAGCCCTTTCCTGAGGATTTATGAAGGAGGTATTGTGGATTTTCCAAGACTATCCTAACTGACTTAAGTTTACAGATGTAAATTTTGCTGTCAGGAGTGTTCCCATCAGGCCCTGTTTGGCGTTGACTTTTAGAAGAACATTTCCCTTAATAGTTAATTTAGTGTAAGTCCTTCCATTCTGAGAATGGAGGAGCTTTGTACTAATCTCACCTATTTAAAAGCAAAATGTAAAAGGAAATTGAAGACAAAAATTGCTTGCAGCCTGCAAAATAGTAGATGATAGTTCAAAATGTGTAGTCTTTGTGGCATTTGGATTATTTCTTACAATTTGAAGGAAAATGGTCATTATATAATAAAATTAATTCAAAGGTAATTTGAATACCAGCTGAAGCATTCCAATCACTGCTTTAGATAATCCTTTTTTTTTAGCTCAGAAAGAGCTGTATTATTAATCATAAGACATTATTTATCATCCTTTTTTTTTTTTTTATTATGCAATCTATGCATTTTCCTTTGGTACTCAAGTAATATTTTTTAATTTTATGAGCCTATCAGTTAATCATGTCCTGTGCATTGTTCAGCCTCGGGTGCTACATTTGTCTCTTAATTTAATCCTTATATAAGTGAATTGCTTCTTCATTTTCATTCTTTTAATGTTAAATCAGTGATTTTAAGAACTATTTCTGTCCACCATGACTATTTCTTCAGAGTGAATTTGCAGATTAAAAAACTAGACCTTTCTTTTCAAATGTATGTAGTTCCATTGATTATTTAAGTTACGTGATTTTAAAGCAGCTGGGGGTTTCACCTGTCATTTTCTATATTCCTTTCCACTGACTTTATAAAAACCTGAAGTAGGCAGTTGAGTGGCCTTAACACTCTAAATGGAGTTTTCCTGTACTTCTTTTAGTCTTCATGTCAGTAGACAAGATGGCATTTGTCAGCAAGGCTATGATCATTTATGGTATCTGGGTGTGTAGCCACATTCCTTATGCTGTGCAACTGCTTCCCAAACAATGAAACCCAAGTTATTGCTGGTTTAATCCTTTGGTTTTACCCTTCCTTGTGGTTTGGAAAGAGTATTTCTATTGTGTGGTTAATGTGGGTTGAGACGATACCTAATAGCATGTAGGTTTATTTCTAATGTATTAGCATTTCTTTGATGCTCAAGTCTCTGAACATGTTAATCCTAGTAAAGAAGCAATGCCTGCAAATACACAGAGTTTGATTTGTCATCAGGGGAGGAGCTGAAGATCAGAATATAATTTTTCATCTTGACAGTTCAGTCTTCGTGGTTTTGATCCTTTTTGGGTGACAGCAGTGCTGGTCAGTGGAGAGGACATGAATTCTAAGGTAGTCACACCATAAGGGAAGAGAGTAAAATACTCTAGATCTTGAGGGCTTTCCTTCAGGTCATCAGTATCAGTTGGCTTTTTGTCTTGCAGTAAAACCTGGTATCTTGTAAACAAAGGAAGAGATCGAACTAGAAACTCATGGTCTTTGCCTGTAAATACAAATATGAATTTATAAAGCATTCAACGGCTTTTAAAACTGTCCAAAGTACATTCCTGGAAATTCTAGGGTTTTTCATATTTTGGATGCTACTCAGTTATGTTAGCTACGGGGGAAACACCTGAAACATGGCCTATAGATAGTTCTAATAAAGACTGAGAATGGCTTGGGAAGATTTACATGTCTGCATTTGCTACTGACTGAAGAGTGCAACCCTTGCCCAAGTCAGTGTGATATCTCAGAAGATGTCAAGAAAACTTTCAGTTTGACTTAATCAGCTGCATCTGAAAGTTTATTTTATGAAGTATTTGTGCAAATGAAGTTACTTCCTTTTTCCCTCTGCTGCTCTTGTGTGTGACCAGGTGGTTGAAAGGGCTGTTGTGGCTGCTGTTTCTCTAGCCTGCATCGGTGCATTAAAAGCGAGATCTGAATTACCTTACTGAGAGTCATTTAGCAGCTGGCTTCATAACAAGATAATTTTTTTTTTTCTTTTAATTAACTTTTATTTAGTTCTTTTTTTCCTGCAGCCATTCATGTTCTGTTAACTGGCTGCTTTTCAGCTACATTTAATTTTTATGCCTCTGTTAAAAAGAACTCCAACATTTTTCCGGTAATGGGCGTTCATGGTTTGTTGTCAACAGTGATAGCTGCTGTTCCTTATGTGAATACCTGCTGTAGCATATCTATAGGCACATCGCTGATTTAGACAGCTTCTGAACCCAGAGCTTTCCAATGTTTTAAAAATCAGTTGATTCCCATGTCTGTGAGTTGGTATAATTTTTAATGCTATTTCACATTTGCTGTTGCTGTTATTATTAGCATTGTACACTGGCGTGTCAGAGAAAATCCTGATCTGTTGGCATGCATGATGTGCTAGTCAGTGAATTGTTTCCTGTAACACTCTCAGTAGGATTATTTGGGAGGAAAAATGATCTTCTGTGAGTAGGAAGCATGGGGTATGTTCCTCAATCAAAGACTACTTTATTTCTGAGAGGTTAAAATAGGCCCAGTGTCCTTTTGGCATACCCTGTACTGAAGGAGATAACTTGCAGTGCAAGCACAAGCTCTTGTAAATGCATTTTCAACAGAATTGTCCTCTTGTCTCTTATAGATACAGTAAGACTGTATCTTAAGAAATAAGTTCTGTCTTAGAATGTAACAAGGGATGTTTGAAGAATATTGAAGGTAAAATTACAAAAGTGGGCATCTCTGATTATGCAATTCCTTTATATTAGTGATTACTGTAATATAATGCATTCTTATAAATGCAATGTACTGTATTTTATTATAGCATCATAGATCATGTCATAATATTATGAAAAGATGTATTTTGCTTTACAATAGTACAATTTATAATTTATAAACATGTACTGTGCTATACATTATATTGCAAGACAATTATTATGTAAGTGTAATTATATTTTTTTTACAATGTTTTATAGTAGTTACAATTATTTTTGTTTTCTCTTTGCAGAAAGTTCAAGAAAAAGCTTCTGTTTTTACTATGCAGTTGGACTTAACTGGGTCAGTACCCAGCCTTATAGTTGCCTTTGTCATTGTAGCTAACGGGGATCGACAGGGACGCAAAAGGTCTTTAGTTTTACCATCAGTGGGAGCTTTGATTGCTAATATTTGCCTCACTGTAATATCGTATTTTTCCTTGTCACTCTCTATCCTATTTGCGGTTGCATTTATTACTGGACTGTTTGGTAGTATGGCCACTTTCCTTGGAGGAGGCTTTGCTTTTATAGCAGATGTGTGTCACGATGAGAAGCAGAAAACAACACGAATAGCTGTGGTGGATTTGATTTTTGGAGTTGTATCTGGATTGGCAGGACTGTCATCTGGCTACATTCTAAGAGGAATAGGTTTTACGTGGACATTTGTGACAGCATCTCTACTTCATCTCATTAATATTACCTATATTATTTTTTTTCTGGAAGATACAGTAGGCGTATCTGAATTGCAGGACGAGGCACCAGCATCCTGCAAAGAACTTCTTAGGGAAACATTTTCTGGAGTGTACATGCTTTTTAAAACTGCCCCGTATAAAAAGAGAATTTTAATAATTGTGTTACTTTTTATATTTATGACTTATTTGTTTACTATGGTTGGTGGGAGTTCGCTTTTTACACTGTATGAACTGGATGAGCCACTCTGCTGGAATGAAGTATATATTGGATATGGAGCAGCTGCATTCACTTCTGTTTCTCTGACCAGCTTTTTAGGAGTTTACTTATTTTCTAAATGTCTCAAAGACATTTATATTGTCTTTATTGGGATATTCTCTTACATTGGAGGAATGGTCATGGCTGCCTTTGCCAAAACTACTCTGCTCATGTTTTTAGGTGAGTTCAGAATCACTTGTTCCATGGTTAACGATATATATAAAAATACTGCTGTTATCTGTAGTGAGTGGAGTTGGTAAATATTGGATGCACCATCTTGAAAGAGTCTGAGAGACATAAAAAATACAAGATTGGTCAGACTGATTTAGGATTTCGTTGAAGTGTGTGGAGAGAGAATGGAATTACTTGCTTATGATTTGGTTTTAGTGCCATACAGATATACTTGATTTATTTTGGTTTATCTGTGCTTGGATACTTGTGTCTAAGTGCACTTCTAGTTTGACTTTTCTATTGTCTTTTACTGTTTGGGGAACTGACCATTCAAAAGTAAGTGACTAATCAATTTGCAATGTATTTGTAAAATCGTGGATTTTCATTACTTCAGTGTCTCAGGACTGATTCATTGCTTTACAGTAAGAGTGCCATCTTTGCTCTGCTTTATGCCTATTCCTGTTCTCCGATCCATGCTGTCAAAAGTGGTTCTCACTGGTGAACAGGGTGAGTAGAATTTGGTTTTGAACAATACAGTAATAGGGTATTTCAGAACAGAGATGCACCGAGATTACCTTTAAGCGAAGAGATCCGTATTGGGATTTTAAGACTGTTTTTCTTTTGGGTTCCATATAATACGACCCTGTGTCATGATACTGATGGCTTTTGATTCTGAATTTATTGTAAACAAGATTGTGTTTTAAAGCTACTGCAAGTTCCAACCTTCAAAGGAGATACTATTTCAAAAACAAAGACCATGGGGAACTTGAAGCAGAGGAATGCTCAAGATTTATACACATGTGATTTTACAAGTGCTTCTATATTCACAAGTTTCTGACATGCAGAGCAAGATCTATTTCTGTTATTTAGTTAATGTCAAACTTAATAATTTAGAAAGGTAAGCAGTAGGTGGTCAACCTTCAAAGCATTTGAAAACAATTAGACTTGGATCCTGAGCTATGTACCTGGCGTCATGGGTGCCTGTGGCAACTTAGACATGTCCCCAGAAGTTGTAACATGTAACTTCTTCAAGTCCTTTCCCTTTGGAATACAGAAAGAAGCATGTCAGGCCTCAAAATGTGGCTCTAGTATCCTATGTTTTGCTTTTGAGGACCATATACTTTCTAGAAGCATTCTCCCGAGTCGTTTGGCTTTATTTTTAAAAAGACCTATCATTATACACTAGAACAAAGATCTCTTTGTTCCTAACTATGCTAACAGACACCTCTTTGTGCAGTTTCTTGCCATTCTTCAGGGCTTTCGCTACTTGAGCAGTTTGATGCAGGAATCAGGTTGTGTCTTGTCATCCTTTTCTGCTCACCTATTGTGATTTTGTTTATGGTCCCATGAATATGACTCTGGCTTGGGAAAATGTTTCAACAAGACACTGGTGGTGTAGACTGTCACCCCAATGGGTAGCTCAGTGCAAAAAACGTTGTTCATTTACTTTCAAAACTGAGGTGATGGTTATGTTCTGAACCAGCATTCTTTCTTGGATCAGTCTTTTCCGCGTGTAAGAGTAAAGATTAGAGAAGGACAAAACAACAAGGGAAGAGTGAGAATCGAGACCATTGGAAGGGGTAAAGAATGCAGATGTGTAGCACATGGTTAGTAAGGATGAACAATTTGAACTTCATGTGAATAGCAGATTCAAGAAAGTAGGTATAGTGATAGAATAGTAGCAAAGAAAAATAATTTCCATCAGTAAAACGTTGTGAGGTTTTTTTTGGGGGGTGGGGGTTGATTTGGTTTTTTGTTTCTTTTGTTTTGTTTGTTTGGATTTTTTTTTTTCCATTTAAAAAACAATTTTTTGTAGGACATTTTTTCCCCACAGAAGACACTTCCATAGCAGACATATTATACTTGGGTGCTTGTTACTTGCTTTAATACTGCTGATAGAGAGAGAGAGAAATAGATCAATTTTTCAAAACCAGTTTAAAAACTTCCGTACTTTGAAGGAGTTTTGTTTTTATTTTTGTTTGTTTGTTTGTAATTCATGCATTTGTTTTTGGCAGGTGCCGTGTTTGCTTGTATTGCCTGTTTAGAAGTCGTGACTGGCACTGCTTCAATTTCAGTTTTTAATATTCTCTATGCAGCTACTGTTGCATGGTTTTCAGGCTTTAGCTTCCTCCTATCAGCAGGCCTTTGTCTAATTCCACTGGCTGTCCTATGGTAAGTACAGATCAGGAGGCTGCTTCTGACTGCTTTCACCAGTAGTTTCAGTTTTGACTGGGGTTGAAGCAGAATGGTTTAATGTAGTAGTTCCCAAAGCAGTATTTTCTAGTGTGCTCTAGTAGCTCTAGTTTCACACTTAACGCTCTCTTCAACACCTACACCTTTGCTGGACACTTCCCATCATCAGTCCCATTCTGGCCCTGATCCAGCTACCTCCCCTCAGCTGTGTGCTGTGAACTTGTCACCTAATTCCCCTGAAATGAAATCTACCCTGAATGTACTACTAGTGGGATACACCATACCTTTGACTGTGTATGTGAGACCTTTACAGGGTCTTTCTTACAGGAAAGCCTTTCACAAAGCAGAAGAGCAACAGATCACTTGAAAGCATGTGCTTAATTGCAATCTGAGTTTTTCTCGATGCTGATGAGGGTTATGAACATGACCAATCACCCAGGGAATTTAATGGAAAGCTATCTGGTCTGGTCCTTGGTCATGGGTGCCTTGTGACCCAGTGCCATTAAAATCCAGGAAAGATCTGCATTATCTTTAAGGCCCATATGAATAAACCACAAGGCATGTTTAAAAAATATATCTCTGTAATCTGATCGTATCTAGTGACCTCCTGACCTTCTAGGAGTACCTATAGTGAGATATCACTATTCATGAATAGTCACAAAAGCAAAGTTTGCTCTACATTATTTCCAGTATAAATTATGTCTTTTTAGGATGCTGGAACATAGATCTAAATGACAGAAGGATCACTTTTCATTAGATAGATTTTTATTTAGGGAGCAAAAAGCTGGTTTTCTTCTGAAGGGGGTGGTACTCTTACTGGAGACTTGTGTCTTTTTTCCTAATGCTTAGACTTTACCTCAGTCACCTTTTATCTCTATATTAGCTGCATTTTAAGTTTTAAATAGGCAGCAGTAACTTTGTAGATTTAGTATATTTTACATAATTGTTAAGTCTGTGCCTGCCTCTCCACAGTGTTTTATACAATCTATTCAGAAAAGCTGCAGTAATGGTAACTTAAGACTAAGGTAGCGATGGGTCTCAGACCTGAAGGAATCGAAGAGAAGGCGTC
This sequence comes from Ceryle rudis, assembly GCA_033439905.1. Lineage (NCBI taxonomy): Eukaryota > Metazoa > Chordata > Aves > Coraciiformes > Cerylidae > Ceryle > Ceryle rudis. Next base: position 14,674 of record JAAGNO010011025.1, on the reverse strand, counting down.
GTGTATATGTGTGGAGAATACTTTTCAGTAAAGTAATGGAAAATTGAGGAGTTTAATTATATTAGCAAAGGCCCAGTAAATACTTGTTTTATTAAATACTACTTGTAGTTTAGCTCAGTGCTGTATGGCAGAGAAAGTGTATGTTAAGAAAGCACCATCTTCTGTGCAAAAGGTAACAGATATCTACCATCAGTTAGTCCATCCTGCAATCAGGACTGTAGTCCATCATCACCATAAAATTTTACAAGTTATTTTTCTTTTCCTTCTGTCATTAGTGACTCTGATATCCCACCCTTTGAATAACCTTTCTCTAAAACTTATTTTGAGTGTCGTGCAATGTTACTGTTTGAGAACAGAAAGCCGTTCCAGTCTGTAATAAATCAGGCACAGTAGTTAGTACCTATCAAAGACAGCAGCAATAATATTGTCTAACTTGTGTGATAAGGGCACGCACTGTCATTGCTTTTGTTTACTATGATATGTCAACAGCTTTGTGCCTCAGAAGATGGCTGTAACAGAGCTATTGGATTCGTTTGTTGGTGCTGAGTCAGCATGCTATACTTGGCTATAGCAGCTAAAGATAGTCTTGTCTTATCTGTGTTTTACAGCTGGCTTCTGTGCACAAGCTGGAGTGGGGAGGACTTGGCTCTGCTTGTACCTGAAGAAGTATCCAGCATAGAGAGTGTTGATAGTTGAACAAAGGATTCACTCACGTGGGTTTTCTAATCTGATATGCGGTGGCAGAGACCATTATGTCATAGAGACACCATAGAGATAACAACAGTTGCAGCTGCCTTCTCAAAGTGGCCCTGCAGCAATAAGCACTAAATTGGTGGCACTCTTTATTCAGTCTCTTCTTAGCATTGAATAAAGCTAGCTCTTAACTATGCAAATAGGCCAGCAATGGAGATTTTAATGCTGCTTTCAGCATGCACTAAAAAATAAGGTAGAATGATACTCTTTCCACTCACCCTTTCTCACGTTAGAGAATGCAAGCTGTGGATTGTGATACACCTCGCATCATTCTAAGTGGAGTGACAGAGATAAGTTTATCAGCTCAGAGGGTGCTGGCAATTCTGCTGAAGCCAGTGGAGCTCATGCTAGCAGTGGTCCACTCTGTACATCTTAGAAGGCTTGTCTTAATGATGAAGCCCCCAAACCTGTCTGAAGTTACTAAACTAAAGGTGTTTTTTTCAGAAAGCGACCAAACTGGAGGCAGCACTTGCACCTACTGTAAGCAGACTGACTGCTCTGCAGTTAGCAGAGTGTTTGTGGAAGTTTAATATATGATGTGCGGACCTTGCCTGTGACTTAGTTCTTAAAAGGGATTTTCACACAGAAAGTTTCCAGCTCGCAGAATGTGAAGTTAAGCCTCTGCCTACATTAGCAGAGGCCGTATTGCACATATATTTTTATCATTTTCCATCTATTAGAGACTGCATTCAGACACCTCTGGTTTTTATGCTATAAATCGTTCTTGTTTTCTAGTTAAGTTGGCTGTACTTAGCTTAAATGTTTCTTCTAGTGAAAGGCTGTAATAGCATTTCCTTTCAATAGATCTTTCTTTTTTTTAACAACCCTGAAATGAGGTGCCCAAATCTGAATCATGGATCTGATCATCTTACACTGAATGCAGCATAATTTACAAGCCACTTGAACAGCATTTCTCATCTTCAAAGCACTTTACAAAGGCTATTAAAAACCTCCTTCCATAATAGATATTATCCTTCCTGTTGCAGAAAGAGAGAAATTAATAGAGAGGACAAGTGACTTGCCCAGGGCCATAGTGCAAACTGGTGAGACTGAGAGACCTTGGAATCTGTGTGTTAACTCTTCACCTTCTTGGGTGAGATCTTTTAAGCAGAAATTACCCAAAGTATTAACTTTTGGAACAGACAGCAGAAATGTGAATATAACACCATGTGAAGGAGAGTTTGACAGACAATATTGTTCTGATCTCTGAAAGTCCAGGTAGGTTGTACACGACTCTTCCAAAACACATTTTATTATTTTGATTTCTCTGCCTAAAGTGGTTAACATTTACAGAAGGAAAGTTCTAGGAAAGCAACTGTGATGTGGGAACTGACTTCACATGCACACAGCATAGGGTAAAACTGGTAAACTGATCTAGCATATGCTGTATAATCAGTGATCTGCTTACAGCCATCATTATCCATCACACAAACACAGCACTTCTGCAGAACTTCTTTCTCCATGCTATTGTACCAAAATATATTAGCACCACTTCATGATGATACTATTGTACATCCTTTGTGTTTGAACAACTGCGCTCTTCCCATGCTATGCATCATGATCAGAGAGAAATTGGGTAAAGGAGAGTTTACACTGTCCAGGAGACCACTACCTACTGGTGAAAACAGTGCTGTTTATCCAAGACGGGGAGTGAATATTTACACAGCTAACAGCTCTAGCCAGCCCTTTCGCTTCCATCCTGAATTACCAAGTCTGATGTTGCTAATTAAAGATCATTAGAATTCCTAGCTGGTTAAGACAGTAGCCAGGAAGCAAAACTGCTTAACTCTATTCCCTCGAGGTGCCAAAGTTGCTGCCAAATTGTTGGAGAAGCGAGCAGAGTTTTACAGTCATCAGTGGGTCCAAAACATAATGGGTACTTGTAGGGAGATTAAGAAAACACTGATGTAAAGGATTTCAGCACAAAGATGACATTGTCTTCCATGCCTTTTCATTATGCAGTTATGTAAGGCTTTATGAAATTAACTGTTTCACACAAAACTGCCTGGAAAAAGTAAAGCAAATTAAGAAGGGGGAATGTGCCTTCACTTCCTTGTCAATGCACACCTTTTCTAGCACTTGGAAGGTAGCAACCAAGCAAGCCAGTGGTTTTGTGTCAGTCCAGATGAGACCAAGCATGTACAATTCAGGAATGGCTTTGTTATGGTTTGAGTTTGCTGTACAAAGAACTTGCTGTTCGCAAAGTATTTCTGGCTGGTGCAGCATTTAGAACTGGCTGTACGTTTAGGGCAAAACACATAAAGGATATGAACTGTGTTTTTAAAGTGCCTATCACAGTGCAAGCTGAGGAAGCCAGGTACTAATGTGCTTCAGATTATTACATCAAAATCTTCCAACTTGATAATACTGTGTATTTGTATATAAATGCGAATTATTTTGACAGAAATGAATAAAGAAGTTTGGTTTTTTAAACTCTATGTTGTGTTTGTAGTTTGTGCTTTGTTTTTGACAAAGCTCCTACGGGATGACCGGCAGAATGACATTTATGTAAACAGAAGCATCAGCACTATGGTATCATCTCTTTTTTTTTTTTGTGGTTGTAACAAACAAACAGCAGTGCAGGAAGATGTGCGCTGAGGGAGAGGAAAGCATTCTGCCCCGATCACACCAAGAGAAGGCAGGGAATTTGCAGAGCAGGAAAGCACTGCTAGCGGGAAGCTGTCAGCACAGGGCTTTGTGTTGCACCTATCAGGCCAGTGGATGTGCAGGCACTTTCCTGCCTCTGCCCAGACCGGGTCCGACACGGACCAAGACTCACTCTGTCCCAGCTCCACTTGCCAGCACACCCCACCTCCATGCTACGTGCTGCACCTGCTTTACAGAATGAGGCTTGTAGAAACAGGGAGAAGGGGCTGGGCCAGGAAGCCCAGTCCCCAGCTCAATATGCTGCAACACTGCAAGCATAAACAACCCTTTTAATCTCAAGAGCTCTTTGCCTCAGTCCTCTTTGCCTAAATTCTTGCACAGGCCTCTTAGACATACCATTTGGTTTCCAGCATGGGTAACTCCTAAAAATTAGCCTTACAGACATAATAAACAATATGACTTCCTTGCTCCGAACACAGCTCGATATCACCAAAGGTTATAATATACTAATCATCAAAGAAAACCACCTAGAAATTGCATCCAGTCTTCTCATCTGCATCCACTCTTTGCTGTGCTAAATTACTTCTCTTCCTGTAGTTTTGCCCAGATACAATAGCATCCATCTTTCAACCAACACCAGGAAAGGCAAACTCCCAAGATACAGACAGAGGGAGCTCTAAGGTACCAGTAACTGTGTAACTGGTAACCTGTTTCTGGAACAGGGCTGGTAGGAAAGCAGACCTGAAAAGTCATCCTAAAAAAAAAAATCAATGCCCGTATCTTCATTTGCCCCAGACCTGGCAAGGCAATCCCCCAGCCTTTCTGGCTTAAGCCTAGAGCAATGCAAAACCTACCGAACCCCAAGCTTGATTGTAACAAGAGTTTACTTTTGCTTTATACAAAACTGCCAATAAAACTGTCAATTACAAAATAGCCAATTCTGATATCAAAGTATATCAGCTCATAGAAGGACCAGGACAGCCATGGAAAACAAAGTAGTGAGTAGATGAATGTTTGCATGTGCAAATTAATGGTCGTATGTTTAACTTCACTGAGAAAAAAAAAATATATACAAGCCTCTAACCTCTGCAAGTCTCTAGTTAAGGACTATTGTAGAGGCTTCATTTCTTAAATGAAACAAGTTTAAATTAAAACTGAAATAAAACTCGGTAAAGTGTCTCAAACTCTGTCATCTCAGTGTTTTTAATTTGTGGCAGTACTTTGCAATAGAGGCACACTTAAAAACACTGTAAAGTTTAGAGGAGGAAAGCTCAAGGCTTTCACCCACATTAGTAGGGAATTTGTGGCAGCTTTAAGCACAATGAAAAGCACAAGAGGTGTGTGGGATTGTGAAAAGAGGTTTATAGCAACAGTTCTGCTAAAATTACCTACAACAGAACAAAGAACAGTGCACTTAGTTTAACGAGGTCATTAAACCCTAAACGAAGACAATTCTGATCTTGGAAATATTGTTTCAAGCTCCCCACATACGACTAGAGATAACATCTTTGAGCCACAGACATTTTTTTTCCCTCCTAATATGCAACATCTTATTAGCTGCCTTGCAGCATTAGCTGCCTTTATAACACATGCATGTGTATGACATCAGAAAATAGTTGTCGCAACCCTGAATTTAGTAATACACCTCCTCTACTTACATAATACAAAATCCTTTTAGTGGCCTGCTCCTTTAAAAGGAGCATTCTCCCTTAATTAATATCTGATTTTGGCAAAGCCAGAAAAATGTTTCTGTATTTGTCATCTAGTACCATTGCATCTTCATGTTCTCCCTGCAGCAGCAGCAGTACCTAATAAGTTACTATCATAACTGGGTGCTGCATTCTTTCTTAATCTCTGAATACCAAAATACCTAGATCTAGGAGTGCTCTTCTGGATTATGTTCTAAAATGGATTTTAAAACATCTCTTTAAACTTTAAGTGAAACTTACTTCTACTTTCAGAAACCAGAATATCCTCTCAGGGACACAAAACCCCAAACTTTTAACTCCCTTCTTACAGCAATACTTCCAACTCTACAGAAAAGCTTGATGGCTCACTCATGAATACCTGTCATCAGAGGGGGGATAAAATTCCATGTATCAGGATTCCATTAGCAGCACAGAAGTTAAAAGATCTTTAAAGATATTGCAAGAAAAGGAACAACACTGTTCGTGTTGTGGATAAGACATTCTTGATTTATGATTAAATATATTTTGGAACGCAACAGCATTTATAGGAAACTTTTATTCAACAGTTTAAAAAGTCTATGGAAATTTTCATGAACAAAGAGTTACTGAATGGGAAATACCTTCTTTTCCCCCTTAAAAAGTTGTTCTGCAAGAACATCCATTAAATGCATGTACCTACAGTAATTGGTTTCAAAATGTATGCATATTTTTGGATTTCTTGTATACATATATAGCATTTCCATAGTTAAGAAACTATTGTCCTGAGCAGTGTATGAAGAGACATTTTTTTTAACTACCTAGTTACAGAACATTTCTATAATTGACAACAAGCACAGAACAATTTATAGACTTTAAACATTTAATGTGCCTTTTCATCAAGGAAGGCAAATGGTAACTGTAGGACTGCTTAACACTGTAAGTATCAACTTATGTATTTAGATCTGCAGTATAAAGACACACACAAAACATTTTTATGGAGTACATTTTGTTACAATAAACCAAGCTTGTATTCCATCATCATGTGTGGTTCTCCCATAACCTCACTCTGTGAAGGATCTGGAAAAAAAAAAACAGAACAAAACAAAACCACAAAACAAGTCAACAGCATGAGGATTTTACCAAGTTACAAAGACCAACAATAAGTATCAAGATGACCATTTTATTTTCATTCCATTTATAGGTGTCTTGCATCTCTTTCCAGTGCAACTCCTCTGCACAATAGATCACACTCCCTCCTTCTGTTAGCTGGGACATACCTGTGGTTTCTCTTCCCCACCTAACTGCCTAGTTTCTCAGAAATTCTGTCCCCTTAAATCTCTCTGAGATTTCCTCCATTCTGTAAAGTGCAGTTGACATTACATTACCAAAATACACTTTTAACCCACTCATTCCTTAGCACTCTGTAAGTATGTAACAGCTTGTTGTGAGCAATAGTAAATAACCAATTTCCCATAAATTATGTTTCATACTGCTTTACTCCCCCCAAACAACAATAACCTAAGACTCTTCCTGCTCCCTGTAAATCCATTCCAGAAAATAATCCCAGATTTACCTCATACCTCCAGACTCCAATCTACCCCTCCATTATTTCCAGTTTCCTGTCTCCTTGTCTCTCTCCATTCTCCAATCCCACCTCAAAATACACTCTGCCTCCTTCCTTAACTACCAGCTAGAAAAGAAATACTGTTTATTCTCTTCCACACATACTAACAGTCAGTAGCCCACCACACAACTACAGACTGTTGAGTTAATATGAGGGAGCCTTCTCCCTGCCACATCTCTGGTTCATTAGTTCAGTATCTCTCCTCTACCCTTCCTTAATTATAGGCCATCTACAAACTTAGTATCTTTGTAACCTCCACCTGCCAAAATATGCACAAGTAGTTCCAAAGTGTCTGGGTAAACAGGCATACAACGTAAGTACATAATCTTCTATTCCTTCAAAAAACCCAGCCTACAGGCAAATACCAGCTTAGTCAGTATTGCGGAGTAATTTCTACACAACTATCAGCTGAACCACGTTTATTTCTCCTTCTCCCAGTGCTTCTTTGCCTTTAGGAATTTATTTATTTATATTTTTGTGTTTAATTCTCTTATTCCATAGAGACAAAGAACTTCACAGTTCTCAAATTCTACCTTTAAATGTTTCCATTCCATTCAAACCAGAATGTATTTACCGTTAAGGATATCCTCAAAACCGATGCATTCATCATTTCCCCTCAGAGTGTCCAGTGCTATGTTTGAGCTGTGAAGAAATGGGAGACGCTGGACCTGTAAAAAGACATGAGTTCAAGTTGCTGCAAATCTGAAATTGAGGGGGTTTCTATTTGGATTTCTCAGTCTAAGGTGACTGAGAACAGCAATAAGCAAAGTAACTTCTTCCTTCAGAAAAAAAAAAGGATGGAAAAAAGGAGGAAAACTTACCTAACACCACCATCTTCTATTGTTTATTTCTTGGTTTTGCCAAGAACAGCCTTTCACTAGATTTGTAGCTATGACTGCAGCTACTACAGCAAATAGTAGAGTTTTAAAAAAGTATGTTTGGGGTTTTGTTTTTTTTTGTTTGTTTGGCTTTGTTGTTTGGTGTGGGGTTTTTTTTGGGGGGTTGCCCCCCTATTTTTGTTGTTGCCTTTGGTTTTGGGTTGTGGTTTGGTGGGTTTTTTTTTTTTTTTGGGTGCTTTTTTTTTGTTGTTGTTTGTTTGGTTGGTTTGGTTTGGCTTTTTTCCTTCTCTGTTCTCACAAAGCTGGGGAGGCTCACTGCAACAAACACCCTTATACCCCCCAAGCTGGTACTGGGTAATTGACATAATTGCAGCAGCGTTTGGAAACCACTGTCTAGGTTTCCTCTGACAGGAGTCAGGAACGTAAGTGAAAGAGCTATATTGATTTTCACATCTTAACATAATCCTCCTTACAATTCATCTAAATGATCACTTCTCCGATCTCCATTAATTCCTAAGATTCAAGTCCACTCCCAGCTAACTTTCAACACTCTTCTGTACCCTTCACCCACGGTACTAAAATGTCAAGTGTTACACACAGCATTCAGACCCTAAATATTCCAAGAATGGCAGATCTGTAGTTAAAATTGCATTCACTAGTAGCAGTGGTACTTAAATCATACCATGAACATGTTTTACAACCATAAAATTATCATGCAGCTATCTCTTTAGAATCATAGAATACCAGGTTGGAAGGGAACTCAAGGATCATCTAGTCCAACCTTTTAAGATATTATATATATTTATTTTTAATGAGATAGCCCAGCACCCTGTCAAGCTGAGTCTTAAAACTGTCCAGTGTAGAGGACCCCACCACTTCCCTTGGGAGATTACTCCAATGTCCAATTGCTCTCATGGTGAAAAATTTTCTTCTGGAGTCCAACTGAAACCTCCCCAGGAGTAACTTGTACCCATTACCCTTTGTCTTTTCCATGGGTGTCCATGTAAAAAGGGAGTCTCCATCTTCTTGGTAGCCACCTTTTATGTACTGTTATATAGTAATAAGGTCTCCCTTAAGCCTTCTCTTCTCAAGGCTGAACAAACCCAGTTTTCTCAGCCTTTCTTCATATGGAAGGTCTTCCAGTCCTCTATCATCCTTGTGGCTCTTCTGTGAACCCTCTCCAGCCTGTCTGCATCTTTTTTTCTATACTGGGGGCCAAAACTGAACACAGTACTCAAGGTGTTGTCTGACCAGCACTGAGCAGAGTGGGATGATGACTCCTTTATCTCTGCTGGTGATATCCACATTAATCCAACCCAGTATCCTGTTGGCTTTCTTTGCTGCTGCAGCACACTGGTCATTCGCATTGAGCTTCTTGTCCACCAAGAACCCCAGGTCCCTCTCCATGGGGATGCTCTCCAGCGAGGTGGGTCCAAGTCTCAGTTACATTCCTGGGTTATGTGTTCCCAGGTGCAAGACCCTACACTTGTCTCTGCTGAACTTCATAAGGTTCCTGCTAGCCCATTCCTCCAGCCCGTCCAAGTCTGCCTGAAGGGTGGCTCTCCCTTCTGGAGTGTCAACTTCCCCACTCATTCTGGTGTCATCTGCAAACTTCATCAGGGTGCTCTTGATCCCAACTTTCAAATCACTTCTGAAGATACTAAACAGCATTAGGCCCAAAACTGACCCTGTGGGACTCTACTTGTGACTGGTTGCCAGTTTGAGAAAGAACTACCGACGCCTGCTCTCTGTCTGGGTACTGCCTGTCAACCAGCTCCCCACTCACCACGCAGACCATAATGGGTCAGTTTCAGACACAAACTAGGTCAGATTTCCATAATCACTGCTGATACAATTTTCAGAAGTTCAAATATACTATTCCAGTAAATATTTTAAAGTAGTGAAATTAAACCACAAGAGAACCTGTGTATCTAATATGAAGCTAAGAGAGAAAAACCTAATCACTGTATTCCACTCAGCCCCCCGCCAAAGATACCGGTGGAAACACACTAGCAGGGTATCCTCACTTGCCTCATTTTCTGCCATAAGAAAATTTTTTCTTCACAAGACAGCACAGCTGAGATCAAGGGATGTTCTCATACATTCTGTCTTTCTCATCTTCAGGACCAGTAATTTCTGCTAACAATGCAGCTCACTGTGATTCAATAGCACCTGATCCATTGGAGTGGATTATAAAATTGCTCTAACTCACTTGGAAAAACAACTCTTAACAGGTTGACAACCTTCAACAAGCCAAAAATGTTTTCTAGGGCCAATGAGCTTTTTATGTTTCCAAATGGACAAAGCTGGCCTCCCTCCATCCTAACAGATAAGAAGGAAAATAAGACAGACTCAGCTTCTCAATTAAGAGTTAAAACTTGAACTTAACCCTGTTGACCTCCCCTGATCTTTCAAGAGAGGCTACAGCATACTGACTGTCTTGGAAACTACTAGGTGCAGTGTTTGTTTGGTTGGTTTTAATAAAAGCAGTTCAGTGAAAGAATTTATTTTGGAAACATAAGGTACTGCAACAAAGATACCTCTCTGAAAGCATGTTTAAAGATAAAAATATTTTCAAGCAGTTATACCAGTTGGAAAAAAATGCCTACCTGTTTCACTGCTCTGAATTCCATCTGCAGCTTTAAAGATGCATGGAGTCCTTGAATATTTCTCAGCGTGTCAAAGTTTGTCTTATCTTGATTTAACTGGAACTATCACAAATAACATTGATTTTTATTTCAGAAAAAGTTACTTTCAAGTACAGCCACAGAAGAGACTTAGGACATCCTACTTAAATGAACACACTCATAAAATTCATAGGCAAAAATTCAGTAATACCATCATATGTGTCTCTAATGCATACAGAAGAGAGTGAAGCAGTAAGATTTGTTCCATGAAACTGAAATTGCATTTTGCTGGATTTTATTGCCAATCAATAGTAATTTTGTTATTTTTGACAAGCGGGATATGTAACACCACCAAGTGGTGTAGTTTTGCACTACTTTACCTTTCTACAATATTGTCAGCACAAACTGGAAGTTAAGTCTGGTTTAAAGTAGGAACACAAACTTTAAACCCACAATTGACATTATTGTTAGCCACCAGAGACTCTGCATGAAAACACTTAAAATACATCTTTCCTGATGGAGTAAGAAGACAGAGGACCACATATACTCCATATGACTCTGAAAAGCATAAGCAATCTCATAATTTTACTAACTGCTCTGAAACTGATCAGTAAGACAAAGTAAATCTATTCAGTAGAGGGTTCTTTTAATGAAAAAGTGCTGGCTCACAAATACCAAAGTACACAAAAGTAACATGCTTAATGTGCAACTTAAGCTTGAGTAATCTAGCCTCAAATTTGGCTTTTATAGTAGTGACTACTTGCCTGTAATGATGTTACAATGCACTATTGTAAAGTAAAACAAAATATACAAATCTCTTTCAAAACCTGTACTCAGTCACCATGATGAAAGCCTGCTAGAATGAGAATATTATCTTGTTTAAACAGAAGGATTCCAAAAACCAACATGAAAATACAAGTCAAACGCGTAACACGTACTTTCTTCATAACAATCTGTATTGAAACCTCTTCACAACTCTGTAGAAAATCTTTGTATATGTTGACACCCCAGACCTACAATTCTGGTTACATTATTTTATTTTATAAAGGTAGAGGTCCTTTTCTGGGTAGCAGAAAGATTTGGTTTCTATTAGTGCTACCTGAAAAACCTACAGTTTAAGGCAGTAAAAGCAACCGTAACTACCGGGGGCTAAGTACATTCAAATGTACTTGGAAATAATTTTTGGGTAAATAAGCCATAAACTTGGAGCAAAACTAACCAAACTATATGTGGAAAAAAGAATTTTTTACATACTACTTAGGGGATCACATTGTTTAAATTATTTATGTACATTTTTTCTTTCTAGCACACAATTTTTATTTATAGTATCTATAGATAACCTCATGAAGTCGGTGCCACATCAACATCATCCTCTGAACTCAAGGCAACGCTAGCACTGGTTAAAATTACAGTATATCAGACATCAAATTCAGACCCTGTCATGCTGAAAAGCTTAGCAATTTGGAACATTACATCCAAATATTGCCTTTGCTTCAGGATGCTTTTATTACATCAAATCTTTTGTGCTGACAAAACAGGCACCAGAGATGAGATTCAGTTCAATCTGCTATTTAAATGAAGCTGTCAGTCTAGTCTCCCCATATCTTCAACCTATGGTCCACAGACCACTCTTAAGTCATCCCAAGAGTGATGACTAAGCCCAAGAAGATTGCACACACGACAAACTGTATGTGTAATATTTCTAGATGGGATCAAATAATTTAAAGAAAAGTATAGGTTCATAGACTGCAAGTCTGAAGATGAAGATCTATGGTAAACTTATAGACAAAGCAGGAGGATCTGCCTTCCAGAGGTGATAGGTGTGCCCACCACCTAATTACAGAGTCTTAGGTATACACAACTAGCTTAGCAGCTTTTAGAGGACTAAACCTAAGTAAATCCCTACTCTGAAACCCGTTTACATACCTGCAAAGAGTCACAGATGGAAAGTTAACATTAAACAAATTTGGCAAAAATGTGATTTGTATAAATAAAATGTTACAGTTGAGCACCTTTATTCTATTAAAGGCAAAGCCCTGCTCAGTAACTGTAACCACATAAAGCCATCCCAGTAACTGCATTGTTAATTTAAACTTCATAATTAGTTAAGAGTGAAGATGGCTACATTTGATGTTATACTTACATTTTTTTCTGACCGCTCCAGTGGGTGGCTGGGCAGCAATTCATTTTTCACACTTGTAAAGCTAGAAATACAAGTAAAACTATTGAACTTCATCTTTTAGGTTGCACTCCAAAACTATTCTCAGATAGAAACATCAACCCAGAGACACATACGACTAGCAGACTCTGAACTACAAAACAAAATAACCAAGCCAACTTAATGGTGAAGCAGCAAATAAGACTTCCAACTATAGCACTACAAGAAGGGAAAAAAAATAAAATAATAATAAAAAAAAAAATCAGGCATCCTTTTCTCTTTATGTTTGACAAAACAAAATGCCATATTTTCTTCCTTGACCCCCTTCAGAAACGGATAAAAGCATTAATAAATGAAAACATCACAGATTTAATGATGTCCAAGCTACAGGGTACCCGATTTTATGTCTCTAAGCTTTTGGAGCTAAATATTGTACATACACAAGTGGGGGGAAGGTATTACCCACATTTTAAACTCCATGAACTTACGTTAGATTCATTATCCAAGACATGTATGTAGCTTTGCAGTCACATAAAATGTAAAAAAAACCCCAAAGCACTATTTTTACTATATTAACTTTACTTTTTGTACCAATGCTGAAATTAACCATTTCATACAGCGCTACGGCACGCTCATATATATATGCATTTTACAACTAGCATTATCATAATTATTAATACTTTGCCATCACTTTCTTAAAAAGGTGTATCAGACAGGTAAAAGAACATAATTACCTACTTCTTGAAGTGAAAAATAATCAAGCTTGAAAGACAACCTGGCTAAACACATGTTCTTTAGGCTACGGTACCTCTGCCGAGAGCCTTCTTTAAAAAGTCAAACATTTAATACACATTTTCTTCCTATATCTGAAGTTGAACTGCAGGTATGGCACAATTCAACAAGAAAAAGTTAGGCGTACCCTCTGCGCAGAAGATCATAACATTCAAATGGTCCTGAAGCTGAAAATTCAGTAATTGGGATACTATCCTTCCGCAGAGAAGCACCACCTCTGGAATTCTGGAGCAAACAAAAAGTGAGGATTACGTTAACAGAACCAGAACCCTTTCATACAGGCCATCAGCCCAGGCAAATGAAACCAAGCGCTCAAAGACTCCTTAAATTACAAGCCCTAGACTTTAAGGTTTCTTTAAAAAAAACAAACAAACAAACAAACCAAACAGATCAAACAAACAACTCACAACACCAAAACACAAACCCCGCACTAAATCAGACTCTCTGAAAGAATTCGGATGACAGTTAAAGGTACTGGTAACAGGTTTTTTTTTAAATCGGGCTGAAACAGTTAAACTCACAATTACGCCTTGTTCATTCCCACCCTGGGCTGCAGGGGACGGAAAGAAAGAAGGCAGGTCATGCTTAGTTGACAGGACAGAAAAGAACACACTTAAGTGTTCCTTCATTTACTTCAATATAGATACAATCGGGCAAGATCAAACTGATTTTCTCCATGGTTTAAGGCTGCCATAAAGAGGACAAGGTGTATTCAAGTGGTCTAGGATGCCAGTTAACTGAAAGGGCAAAGGAAAAACAGTAACTTGTAGTAAAAGACCAGAAAACACCATCTCCACTGACTTACGAAGTAAAGCTATCGTAGCCAAGACCGCTAATTTCACAGTAACCTGCCCGATTTTATTTAAGTGATTTTAGGATTATTCATACAAATTGCTCCACCAATAGGCCAATGTCTAATAAATTTTGGAGGGTGAAAGCAATAATCTCTGGAAGGTGATAGTGATGAGGTACAGCAGTTCCCAACAGAAAACACATGCTTCCAGTTAAGGCCTTTTGTACTAACATGTTAACTGTCACTAACCTAACAGCTATCAGAAAGCCCTACAATACCTATTATTACAAGCATAATATAAAGCATCTACCACCCAACGTAGTCAGCATTGACCAGACCTTCCCGAGGTTGCCGTAAATCAAAGCATTACAGAGATACATTACTAGAAGATATGACAAGAAGGAAGATCAACGTTGAAGTCAAACGTAAGGAGACAACTATGAAATACTCCCCAAAAAGTAACGCACTGAAGCCACGCCAGTGCCCAGGGCCGACTCAGGCGGTCACAGCGTTGCCACCCGCCGCAGAGGACCGAAGCACGACCTTCCTTTGCGATGGCTGAGGCACACGAAGCCCCTGGCGCCGGGAAGCTGGCGATTACCGGGGCTCTGGGCCCGGGAGAAAGAGGCTTCAACGGCAGCCACGTGCCCTTCGCGCCTTCCCGGCCCCGAGCGCCCGCAAGGACGCCTGGCGGAGACCGCTCCGCGCAGGGAAGGTCGAAGGGTGAGGGGCCCCGGCCCGGCAGCACGAGCGTCCGGCACAGCCACGCCGGACCCCCCCCCCCCCCCCCCCCCCCCCGCCCCCCCCGCCCCCC
>JAAGNO010011024.1:38021-97372 GCA_033439905.1 Ceryle rudis | reverse complement strand
TGGGCCTGGGGCCGGGGTAGGATGTGGGGGGGGGCGCGTCGGGCCGGGGCCCGTGGCCGGTTGCAGCGCAGGTTGGCAGCGCGGAGCGGCCGAAAACTTCCCGGCCCTAACTTTTTCTTTTTACCCTTGCTGCCGAAGCCCCTGATTCCCCGAGTCCACTTAACCCCCCCCACCCGCGGCTTTGCCGGCGCCTGGAGCCCCGAGGTCAGCCGCAGCCCACCCCGTGGCAGCCCTTTCGCTGGGATGCAGGATGCCCCGCGTTAAGCACTGCCGGAGCCGGCACCCGCGGGGGATGTCGCGGTGTCAGCAGGCGGGGATCCGCATCTGAACCTTTTGTGTCGCCGGGAGTCAAGTACAGGATGCGAGTGCAGGCAGGGCTGAGCTCTCGCCGCCTGCCAGCGCCGGCTCTGATGAGTATTAATGAGGTACTAAAGGCCTGGGAGGTGCTGATACGGTGGGTCTCGTCGCCCCAGACTAACTGGTGCGTGTGTTAAATTATTATTTATAAAAAAGATGTTAAAATCTTTAGCAGCCTGGCCGGCGTACAGCACCCGGTGTTGTTTCCCCTTCTTTTCTCAAACTCTTTCTGGTATGCAACCTTTTAAAATTAGCTTGATTTATGTGACGGGGCCTTTGGGTTTGTTTAGGCTCCCAACTGAAATGCAGTCAGGCTTAATCTCTCAATCGGCACCTAAATTCCGTTTTATCTTTTCCTTGTCTTTCCCTCGTGTTTGTCTTGGTAATCTAACGATAATTGCTCCCACGTTGCAGAGTGGAGATCACTGCAGACAGTATCTTGTTTTCCCTCCTGTAACAAATTTGATGGCCATCCTTGAAAAGGCAGCAGTTGTGGTGTTTGCACGTGCGGTTACTGTGTTACCGTTGCCTAATGTTACAGAGAACCTGTAAAGAACCCCACTTTCTTCTGTTGGTACATTTTTTACATCACATCCTGTCACGCTACTGGAGGTAGTCCCTGAGGTCTTCCTCTCCTGCCCTGAATCCCAAAGAGATTCTCCAGGTTTTTCCTGGCCTGTAAAGATAGAAGCAAATGCTCTCTGTAACCCATAGCTTTGTTCTGTTACTGGTTGCATTATTCCTGAAACACGAAGATGATCTAAACAAGTTATCTGCGAGAACTCTGCTGGATTTATTGGCAGAGGGCAGTCAATTATTTTAAGTACTACCAGTGTTAGCCTTTGCACATATCAAATGAGGAAGATCAGGCCGCAGGTTTTCTGGAGAGCGCACACTGTTCAAAGACCTTTGTGTTTATTTTGGAAGCTTGAAAAGCTGGTGCAGTGGGACAAGGTTGTCTGGCCACTTTTTGTCTGGTGCATCCATGAGCAAAGTTATACTTAGCACAATTAATTGTAATAGAAGTTTGGGATTTTTAGTAGTTTCTGCTGTGTCTAGCGTGCTGCTTCTTGCTTGGCTTTCTTTTGTTGCTCTCAGCCTAACACTGACACTATAAAATGCAGCCTTCTTAAAAAAAATAAATAAATCTCTGCTGTTGTCAAGGGGAGCTCTGAAAAAAGCAACTTGTCTTCAAATTGTTTGTTTGTTTAGAATACTTTCCAAAGGTAAAATAAGAATGTACTTAAGAAGAGGATGTCTGGCACCAGCCTATCTGATTGTTACCCAAGGTTATATCTTGTATGAGTGGAAGCAGGAATGCGGTTTCCAAATTAGCCACAGCGAAAAACATTGCTTGTTGATAAAGTCATATGTTGTGATGTGTTTGTAGTCTGACACTAACATGAAGATAAATGGGAGAAAATTCCCTGTGACAGAGCAGCTAGCTCACAGGCTATAAAAATCAGCGTAGACTTCAAGCGTGTAAAAATACATCTCGTAGCCCAAGGACAATAGCAAATTATTCCTAGTCTGTGTTTAAAAACAGCTCATTATCTCTCTCCCTCATAAGAATAATAAAAAAATCTGATAGTGTGTTCTCTCCTTCCTTATGAAATTGCAATCGGATTAACTAGCATTTGTTTATTTCCTCCTGCTTATTAGCCTTTTTTTGTTGTTGTTGCGTGAACACATCTGGAGAAGTTTGGAGACAATGAATCAAGCTGAAACTGTGCCGTGTTTGTGCGCAACTAAATACGGGTTACAAACCTATGAGTGGCAAGTGTTATTTATAGGATTAAAAGTAAAGCCTTGCACAGTTGTCTGAGGAGCCACAGCACATAGCAAAAGAAAACAGGAGCAGAAAGCTTAGCCTTATTGTCCGATAAACAATGAGAACACTAACACTAATTATTTCACCATGAATGGAATATCTAGCATAGGAAAACTGGAGAAGCGTTTTCTAGCATGGTGAGAAAACAGCATTTTTGATGTCACAGCATTTCTTTTCTATGTGTCTTTATGAACATGGACTGCTGTGTTGAGGGGCTTGTTCCCAATGAAAGGTGACTGTCTGAAAAGTAGTGGAAACACTTATTTTAAAGAAAAGGCGTTCAGCAGTTGCTTAAAGACTGTTTGGCCACATCTCTGTTCTGCAGTGGTGTGCCATCCACTTCACCTCTACCTAAGGAGTAATTACTGGTATACAGGGAGCTGGATTGGTTGTAGAGCCTGTAAAACTTGGTCTGAAAGCACAGAGAAAAGAATTTCATAGTAAAGTACCATCATTACTGGTCTCTGTGGCTTGACAGCAGTATGACAGTGATGTGAATGCAGTAGGACTTTACAATGTCTGGGATGTGATTTCAGTGTGACACTGAGGTCTTGTCTGACTTCGCTACAAGATCTAAATCATAGTCTGGCTATTTTTGCATTTCCTGCGTTAGCTGCAGTAGTTTAAAGCACAGCATTTTCATTCCGTGTTCTGGAGGTTTGAAAGCTTCTGGTTTAAGTGAATTAGCAAAGGACATTATCAAACCATGGAAATATGATTTCCGTACTGAAGGACAGCATTTGTAAAGTAAGCAGTTTCCTCTAACCTCATGTTTGAATAGTGAACACGAACAGCAGATTTGCTTGTTGGAGTGATAGGCTTAATTGCTCGTGAAACACAGATCATGTGAGTGGTGTTAGATGATGTTTCCAAGAACTAGTTCTGACACACAACTAGCATTTCTGTAAAATATGTATCAACAAGTATTTGGGATGATGGCTTCCTTTCAGACTTAAAGCGTGTGTGTGATGGGGAGGAGGGAAGAGGTGTCTTGCCTGCATTAATGCTATGATTGTTTTCTCTGTACAGGGGATAACTGACATTTGAAAGCATCCCCCAGTCTTTCAGGGTCTTTTTCTCTGCAATTTGAAACAGATTTTTGGAAAAGGAGGCAGGGGAGTAACTAAATTTTCAGCATTATCAGTGCTAGCTATGGAAGCGGAGCAGTTGTGTTGCCTGGTGTGGCTGACTGAACATCTATGGATTTTGTAGCAATGAATTATAAAGCCAGCATCGCAGCATTGATGTTAAATGTTGCATGTGATGGGGGCAGAATCAGATTTTGCCTGACTTACAGGCTGTGTCTAAACAGGTTGTAAACTTCTATAACGGCAGTGGCTCAAATTAGTTTCTAATGTGCCTGCTCTAAGCTCACTGCAAATGCACATGTGCTAAAACTTCAAAATAGGAGTTGCTGAAATATGTCAAAAATAGCACAGGGAAGAGTCTGTTCTTGAATGTTCGTCCTGTGATTAGACATTGTTGCTCTGGGGCCTTATCTGGGCTAGGAAATGTCTTTCTCTTTTAGCAGTGGTGCTAAAAGATGATAGTGGTTGTACAAACTTGAGTGCAGATCGGATGCGGACATTTTCATCACCTTGTTCTCTAATCCTGCAGGCAGTCTGGAGACATTCCTCATTGCCAGGATAAGCCTCCTCACCCCCCCTTCTCCTGGCAGAAAGAGAAGGCTCTTCAAACACAGGCTTGACGGGCTCCATGCTTTTTCATGGATATTGATCTACAGACTGAGCTTTGCTGGCTCTGACTCCAGAAAAAGCCCTAGACCGCATGCAGCCAGACAGAAACATCTTTTGGCTACCTCAAACCTGAGTTCCAGGCTTTTAAGCATTGGCCCTCCAAAAAATGTTAGACTTGTGCTCAGAACTGAAGCCATGGTAATGCATGTAGTGTCATGAGCCACAGCTATTTTTTACTCTCCATAAGTGCCCAGCAGAAACATCTCCTAATCA
This sequence comes from Ceryle rudis, assembly GCA_033439905.1. Lineage (NCBI taxonomy): Eukaryota > Metazoa > Chordata > Aves > Coraciiformes > Cerylidae > Ceryle > Ceryle rudis. Next base: position 93,214 of record JAAGNO010011024.1, on the reverse strand, counting down.
CATGAAATTCAGTTTAAAAGCCCAATTTCTGCGAGTTATCTGTTCCAGCAGTTCATTGTCTATCTTGCTCAGCTCTAACACCAAGGACTCCAACTCTGTTCTTAGGCTTTTCTGGTTCTTTACAGCCTGCCTTGCTGTAAGGCTTTGTAGGTAGCTTGATACCTACCTTGTTTTGTTGGCTCTTTTACTTCTTCTCTTCCAGTGCTTGCAATTGTACCTAAACACGCAAAGATTATTCATTTCTAAGCCATCTGACTTTGGATGAGCACCAACAGACTTTGCTGATGAATAGCATCTTGTCATTGTCAGTGAATCCTCTCCTTCCATCCTTGCTCACGCTGCTTCTGAGCTCCTTCCAAGAGGTCCGTGTGAGGATGGGGAGTGTGGTAAGAGTCACGACCGTCCCTAGGGTCCATCCTGCCCCCCAGCCACCACCCAAGCTGGTGGAGATCCCACCAGGTGGCGGCATCTTCATTGCAGTTGTGCAGGATCTGCTGAGGAGGCTGCCTGAAGCCAGCTGGAGGATCTGAACCTTATTGCTCATCTCCAGAAGCTAAATTAAAAGTTATCTAGAGGCTGTATAATAAGGGGTAGGTAGGAAGGGTGTATTTAATGTAAATCCCCAAAAAATGTAACAAATTGAAGCGTCAAGGCAATCTGATACTCAAGAGGTGGCTGTTCTAGCTGTAGAGGTTTTCCTTCTTGAGGTGTGTGCAGATAGTGTAGCTGGTCTAGGGTTTGTACACTGCTGCATCAATGATTGTGGATCTCCTTGCAGGAGATCATTTGCTGTTACAAAGAGCTGAAGAGCTGAGATAAGCTGAAGGTGCAGATGAGACCCCCAGAAAGCTGAAAGGGAGCTGAAATGCTTCCTGGCGTGTCTGTGCAGACAGTCTTGTATTGGAAAGTAGAGAAGGTCAGTGTTCATGAGCATTTCTTTTACTTCTGATCAATAGGCTTATTTTTAACTTGCTTAGAAAGTTGGTGTAAAAGCAGGCGTGGAAGATAAACCTTGTTGAGCCAGGAAATGTGGTTTCCTCTGTATTTGGACAATGCCTACTGTAGCGATACCTGACCTTATCATGGCTTTCAGGTACCGCCGCAGCCTGTTAGGAAGAAACATTAAATAACAGAGGCATACAGCTCTTTTTCACTTTAGTGAGATGATAAATAGCAGTGATTTCTGGTTGGTGCCTCACTGTAAGAGGTAGAGTTTAATCAAAACCAAGGTTTTAAGTGACCGTGTTTGCTACGGATGAAAAACAGGTGCGTGTGCTGTGGGCAGATACTGCTTTGCCTTGAGAGCCAGCAGCGGGGAATATTAAAAGATGCATCTAAGTGCTATTGCAGGTGATCTGCTGGTACCTGCTGGATGACAGCTCTTGTGACAGCTCTTTTTGACTGTAGGGGATTTGTACAGCGTGTAGAGAGTGAATTGTGGGTCCTCTGTGCTACTGCAGCTATTGAATCTCTGCTCACTTCCTTGTGTAGCTGTGTGCAGCTGAGGGCTGGGTATAGCCTCTTTTCTTCTTGGTTGCTTTACTTCCAAACTTTATTGCAGAACCAGCCCTTTGACATTAAAGCTGTTTGCCCTTCCTCTTTTTAAGGACCATTGACGTTAATTTATACATAAATGGATTTTTTTTTTTTTTTCTTTTAGGACTTTTTAGCTATTTCAGCTGGCTGTGTTGTTGCAAATGTTGCCTAGGTTACTAATTTATTAAGTCACTTAAATATTTGGAGGCATTGACAATACTCAAGGGTGTTGAGGAAAATGAGGATGACATTATTTTAAAACACCAGTTTCCTGACTCCTGTATTTCAGTCACACGATTTATCTCTGGCTGAACATTTTCATGTGGTGCTGTTTCCTATTTTTAAACAATAGGAAAAAAAGGGAAGATAAGAGGAGCATAACTGTGACCTGTTGACTTATTATGAGATCATGGGTTCCTTTCAACTGATATTTATAGATTTTTTTTTCTTTATTATAAAAAAAGGCTGAAATTTCAGTGTTTTCTGGTATATATGCCTTCACAGCCCCAAGGTCATAGAGTTAAGCTCTCATCTGAATTCTTTTAAAATCCTCTGTAAAGGCAAATAGTGATCGTGGAAATACAATTTGTATCTGCAAGGAAGGTAACCAAGTGAAGAGAAAGATGACGGTGTTCTGGTTTGTAAACCTCTCACAAAGTCCTTTGTGTGTTTTGACACCACCCTATCTCAGAGAGCCTTTATAAAAGTGATCAGGAGGGAATAACATTTGTTAATTCTCTTTAATGGGGTTTCAAAAGGTCACAAAACTGTACAAAGGCTCTTCTCCAAGAATAGGATTATTTTTAATTATAAAGCAAGTTGGAGCAGTGCAAGTAATGAGCTCTTGGAGGTGAAGGGGGTCTTTGCACTTAAGTAAATGTAAAAACCAAGTCCTGGATTTAGATCCCTTATTATCTAAAGGGATTTAAAAAAAAAAAATATTTTTTTACAGCTGGGAATACCCCATTAAAAATTAGCTCTTGTACTGCAAGCACTGGCAGGCACTTAGTTTAACACATTAATTCTGCAAACTGTGGGAAAAGGACACCCGTTTCAGCAGATGTGCAATGCTCGAGTGCTCTGGATTTGCATAAGAATGCATATGCTTCTCTGTTCTGGCTCGATTAAAACTTGCAGGCACCTTTCCCCTTCCTGTAGTGCTGTGTCTGCATTCTTGGACATTAGTGGTTTCATTGAAAATGGCCTATTTTCTTCTGTGTTCAGATAATTAATTTTATTTACGCAGTGATGTGCTGTAGGTGCGCTGGGTGTCTTACAGACAGGCTGCTTTGCTTGCCTTTTGGAATTTGTAGCCTGGACTGGACAAGAAAGGAAATAGTAAAGATGAAAAGTGGCAGATGTGTTTGGAAGTGGATAGAGGATTATGCAGTAGAGTACCGGGAGATGGGGAGGGATGCTATGTATTCCATCCTTGCATCCAAGGAGGTGTGGGAAAGGAAATCAGTACTGTGGTGAGCGGAAAAGAAGTGTTTAGGAACCTATGACTAAAAATGATTATCTGTCTCTTAGACTTAACCCCTCCCCATGTTGGGCTTTCATGTAACAGTCCAAGGGATTCAGCAGAACCTCTGGAGTTTGGTTCCATGTCCAATCTGGGTGGCACAACAAAAGCATAGAAAAATCTTTCAGATAGATCATAGATACCGTAGCATTAATTCTGGGAGCACTTTCCATACTCTGGGTATCAGGGAATTTAAGCAAGACACCGGGAGGCAGGATAGTGGAAAAGGGGATGGGAACTCGGATTTTAGTGTGAAGTTTATGACAAGGAGGGAGAAGTGAAATACCAAGTGACATTTTACATAGATTTTATCCACCTGTGACAAACCTTGGATGCTCATCACCGCAATCCAGGGCTTCAGGAGAAGAGGTTTTGTGGCAGTACTGTTTTTAGGGTTTATTTTGGCATGAAGGAACTAAAGACAATTTAGCAGTATTCTAGACAAAGCTTAATGCTTGAGGAATGCAGGTCTGGAGCTGCACTGCCCTGTCTCTCCTGCTGGCCATGGTTTTGCATATGCCTGGTAGCCAGGAGAGCACTTTGGGGTTGGCCAGCACCAGAGGGAGCATTATGTGGCCAGATGAGAAGCGGTCAGCGTTGCCTGCATGCAGCGCCTCTAGCTCTGTCATTTCATCAGTTTCAAGGTATTTAGTGGCGTGGAAGTAAGGAGAAAAGGGAGGAAATGCTTTTAGTAGGTGGAAGGGGTCTGTGAGCTGTCACTGGATGGCAGTGAGCCACCTTGCCCTCTTAACAGCTTCAAGCTCTTCCGAGAGGATTGATGTTCCCCTGTTTCCCAGCTTTTGGATAGCAGTGTTTATGTTTAGGCTGAACAAGTTGGAAAGCCTAGAAATGTATGTGATATCCATTTTTTGGCGTATCCTTCACAGAAGAACTTTAAGAGGCTACGTGAAATATAGCAGTGTAGCTGCCTCTTTACGTCTCCTTTTGCCAGTGAGGGTTTGGAGGAAATACTGATGGGACTGGTACTCCTGGAGGGATTTCTTTAGCACAGTTTGTACTTGTATGGCAGAGTTAAAAACCTGCTTGTGTTCTTTAATTTCTCATTACTTGAGTCAGTGGATTGGCTTGAGATAAGCAGAGATAATTCACACCCTCTTTTAGCCAACTCTAGTGCATTGACACCTATCTTGACAAGATAGGGTGCAGATGCTGCACCAGTCAGCATGATGAGTAGTCCGAGGGTTTGAGGCAGACCTGTGGAAAGTAGAATCAAGTCCTTGAATCTCATTTAGGAAAGAATACTTTGCTTCGGTTTTGGGTTACCATTTTGTCATGGCAAATGGTGATTGCAGTATTGGCAGTTCCTGTGCTGCCTGGTGGGGTAGAAGAAGGAAGGCTCAGCTTCGCTTCCTTGCGCTGTTCCTTGCCTTGCTATGTGAGTGCATCCAAAGCATTAACGGTTTTGAGAGTGCTGCTGTAATCTGGGAAGGTGAAGAAATGAGGCACAAGTAGGTCAGATAACTTGCCCAAGGACATATAAGAGACTTGGCAACAGAAGTCAGATCTCCTGAGACACCTACCGTGCTTTGCTTGCATACTTTGAGTTGTACTGCTTCACATTTGGGATACCTCTAAGCCTGCTACTTGGCTCCTCTTGTGACTATTATTAATCCTCCCAAACACCCTATTAGCCATCAGATCTGTAGGTCAGATGGGCAAGATGCTCTCAGGAGAGGATATTTGGGATATTTTCCCTACTCTCTTTTTGTTGGAAAAGCAAATAAAGGTAAAGTTTTATTGACCTTCAAAATGTAATAAACTTGTCTTGTTACAGTGATAGCAGGCCGGACTGCTGGTATGAAGGAGTTTGGATAGCTGGCACTCATTAACTTCCTTTCATTTGTGACCAGGTCCAAGTGTTTGACTAAATCATTATTTCCAAGTAGGTAATTCTTTGCTGTAGACTAGGGGAGGAAGAAATATTGTAGATTGAGACTGGAAAACCTTACAGCAATGATGAAGCCACATGAAGCTTTAACATCCTTTACATGGCATTTAAGACCCTGTGCCATGGTGTAACACTTCTCTGGTTTTTTGGCTTTGCCAACAGTTGACAATTTAGTTTTTTATATTAGTCAGGTGTTTTATCTTGCTTGTGCAGGAGTAGGGTGTAATGCAGGGAGCTATGAAAGAAGAGGAGACAAACAGCTTCCTGAAAAGATGTTTATTTACATTATGAATTTATATCTCAGGCTGTACAGCCAAGCTGCTAAACTTACTGGGTTTCCTTGCTTAATTGAGTATACTGAAATGCATACATTGTGTACCAAAAGCACAATGTGCTCACGCTTGCTAGGAAGTCATTAGATTTCCTCCTCTAATAATACTGAGCGTTTGCAGTACATTTCTGTAATGATTTTCCATCTTTTTGGTCATGGATGGTGTGTAGTTGGTAGGTTTCTTGGAAAATAAGAAATTGAGGAAAAATGGAGTGGTATCACCAAAACAGAAATGGAGAGCTATAGCAAAAGGATATGGTGTTTAAAAATATAGTAATTATTGAAAAAATCAACATCCTTATTAACCTGATTTGAGAAGATTAATCTTCTAGATGGCAGAGGCTTATGGGGTCTCTCTCTCTCTCTCTTGCTCTGTGGCAGCACTTGTGTAGCATGTCAGTGAGGTGTGGGTGATTGATCACCTTGTTGAATGGATTTCATGGAGTTCTTCCTTAACTCCTTCAGTTAGCTAAGGTCTTGCTCCTGAAGTTTTCAAATAGCCTAAACTCCTCAGAGATAATAAGTTTTATATCCCATGTAGTAAGGTAGCAAAAAAGCGTTATGGTCTTGCCATAAATACTAGTGTCAGTCTTCTTTTGCATGTCCTCAGCTAGTGACTCTTGATTAAAGAAGCCCCTGTGGTTGTTCACATCACAGCCTGTAAGTAGAGGCAGAGCAGTGTGGACCAAGGCCATTTCCAACTCAACTATCCTCATTTTGGTTCCAGTGCCCTCTAATTTCTCAATTTATAACCATTGAATCAAATTAAGGAAGATAGCCTCTCTATTTTGTCAGCCTGTGTAAGCTTTATAGATGGAAGTTAAGAATTTTCTGCTCTAATTTGGTTTTGGTTATTTTTGTTGTTGTTTTCTTTTTTTTTTCCACTTACTAATAGGGAAGTCAGTAATGTGCAGTAAACAGCCTCTGTTCACTGGAATGATGAATGTTTAGGAGAAAGGAAGGATGATAAGAAGGAAATGAATTTTTTTTTTTTTTTTTTATTCCATCCTAATGCTAAAAAGCGGGGGGTGGAGGGTGCAAGCTGAAAAAATTAAAAAATGTCTGAAACTTTGGTGAAAAAAATATAATTTGAGAGGAATGCAGTAATTATAGTTAAATAGCTAAGTGGTATGAAAAGGCATTAATCTTCCCGACACTGGCACAACTTGCCTGCTGCTATTTTCTTGTCAGAACATGTTACTTTTGTCTGTGTTAAAAAATAGGAACAGGTGAAAATAGAAAACTGTCTGAAAATGCAGTGTGGCTACCGATGATAAATGTATGGTTAGAGTAAGAGCAGCATTTGCCTGAAGCCTTTTGTCTCCCAAGTTATCTGGATCCTGACTTCATCGGGGTGTTAGGCCGGTTATCTCAAATTGTACAGTTCAGTAATTTGGGTTCAGTAGCTCTCTTGGCACCTTCAACCTGATGCTCAGAAGGAGGAGGTTGCCAGTTATGTGTAGTTTTTACATATAGGAGCCAGGAAGTGACTGTGAGTTAACCATAAGCAACTAGAAGGAGGCTATCTCCTTAGTCCTATATTCCAATTTAAACATTTAAAGAAAATAAATTATTATAAGCCCTGTTTATATGAAGGATTTGAAGAGCAATAGCTGTTACTATCATGAGACAGTTACTGTTTTCCTTGCAATGGTCTGTCTCTCTTCTCAGAATGGATTTGAAACCAGATCAGCCCAGGACGCAGCGAGCGCTCCCATGGCAGTTCAGGTAGTTTCTCATATGAGTAGGTAGGTGTTCCCAGAAGCAGGTGCCAAGAATTAAATTGACCTGCTTCTACTTTGCTGAGAAACTGCTTGCTATGCTTGGGGGTTTACATTAGCTTTGATGTTTCACTAACATTCCAGGAAAAAAGGTGAGAGTGGACTGATGGACACAAATTTTCTGTGTGTTCAGGCTGATGACCTTGGACAGCTGTCTTGGGAGGACTAGCAAAGGTATCTGCTGGCCTGCTGTCCAGGCCAGGAGACTCTGAGACTCTTGGCTGACATACCCGTCCAGTTGTAGAACATAACTACCAAATCTGTTTACAGACCGATCTGTACCTAGATGGCTCTTAAGATAATGTTAGAATGAATCTTAAATTAAAACTGTGGTGAGAGGTGTGTTGGGGGCTTGGTGTCCGATAACAAATCTTTGCTGTCAAGATTGCTATTGTTGTTGATGGAGTTTAGAAGGGTTATCGTGAGTTCAGTCTAAAAAGCATGCAGTTTTGTTTAAAACTTATAGCAGCTTTGCAGGAGACACAAAGGAAAAGCTGTAGTGTGTCACTTACTGTGTACTTCTATTTCATCCGTGAAATGACTTACCAGTTGAAATGTTCTAGCTGTACTTTTGATGTCCATTTATAATAAGCACTCGATTCTATAGCTGACACAGTATCCCTCCCTGGTTTGTTTCCAGACTTTATTGATGTGGCTTCTTGGTGACCTACTTTCACTGCTTTAAGGTTGCTTTTTTCATTCCCTTCCAAAAGGAAGTGCCTTCCATGAGAAACACTGGAAGCTCACTAGCTAGTTTTTCATACTGGTAGATGGCAACTTGGAGCTGAGTGAGTGGCCTTCCACTTACACCCAGAATAGGTGACGTGACTGACTTTGGTACTTACTTTACTCAGCTCAATTGCTCATCATTTTGAGACCCTGGAGGTGGGCATTTGGAGAATTAGGGAAGGAAATGCCTGTATTTCCTTGGAGCTCTCATTACTCATGACTGAATTGCTCATCCCTGTGACTCTAAGGACATCATGTTTGCCGCTTGTCCTTGCGAGGGGTCAGCAGTAAGTCATGTGCTTATTACTTAAGCACTTGCGCAGCTCAAGGAAGAAACATCCCAGTTCTTACTCCTTTTACTCATTCTGTGGCATTCTTCCTTTGCATTGCTCCTTGTGGGGCTTTTTTGTGTGATTTCCACTGGTGAATCAGTTCAAGGCTTAGTTGTATCTCTCTTCAATTAGTGGTGCTTTTGCTTTTTATTTGGGACATGAGGTATGTCTTAACCAGTTTTTAAGTGTCTCCACAAATAAGTAAATGTAATGCAGTGTTCAGCAGATACACAGCATTTAGCTAAGTCGAGGGATTAATACCTCAAGGTATTTCATGTCATTGGAAAAAAATAGTTCACTTCTGTAATGTCACAAAGTGGACGTAGCTTAGAATTTGTAATCATCTTTTAAGAGTTGCTGCTTTCTGCTTTCTCCTCTGCTGCATTTCGCTTGGGTGTCACGTTGGTATAAACACTGGTTATCCTAAAGAAAAGATCCACGTCAGTCCTTTTCCTGGAACCTTGATATTTTTTTTTTGTTTCCAGCAAAGAGTAACCAGATCTCTTTCTCTCTCTTTTTTTGTTGTTGTTGTTGTTGTTTTTTGTTTGTTTGGTTGGTTTTTTTTTGTGGGGTGGTGTGGTGTGTCCCTCTGTTATAAAATGACCATGCTGTTAATTTTAACTGTGCACTGTTTGCTTGAACAGTGAAGAAAACCAGGAGAGAAATAGTTTTTCTGTGTGTAAATGTCAAAGGAATTTCAACAAAGATGATGTCCAGCTTCTTCTCCCTGGAGAAGAACTTGTCTTCATAGAGTTATAGACTGGTTTGGGTTGGAAATGACCTTTAAAGGTCATCTAGTCCAACCTCCCTGCACTGAACACGGAAATCTGCAACTAGAGCAGGTTGCTCAGAGCCCTGTCCAACCTCACCTGGAAGTGTTCCAGATATCAACTTCTGAGCAATCTGGGCAAGGGTCTCACCACCCTCAATGTCAAAAATGTCTTCTTTCTCTCTAGTTTGAATCTCCCTCTTAGTTTAAAAGCATGACCTGTTGTCCTGTCACAACAGGCCCTGCTAAAAATTCTGTCCCCATCTTTCTGACAGGCCCCTTTTAAGTACTGAAAGGCCACAGTAAGGTCTCCCTGGCGCCTTCTCTTCTCCAGGCTAAATAGCCTCAGGTCTCTCAGCCTTTCCTTGTCAGAGAGATCCTCTCTCCCTTCCTTGTTGCTTTGTATCATATTTATCTGGATATGGGCATGTGTGCTGGTATAAATGTGAGGTGGAGGTGTGCTTGTAAATGGAGTGCTGGAAGAGTCTGAGGGGCCAAAAATATAACTGAAAGTAGCTGCATTTGAGTCTCTCACTTCAAAAAGCGAGCCTTGGGCTTTGGGCTGAGCATTACCAGGGCCCTGAGGTTAATGAACTGCCTGTGATTGGTGAGAAAATGAAGAATTCAGCAGATGTTGTGAATGCCAGCTGCAGTGTGGTGGCAAGCTGTGTTACGCAGTAGATGGCTGGATGTGGAGAAATCCATGTTTCTTGCCAGCAGGATATTGGGTGAAAGAGGGGTGGTGCTGTTTTTGTTGGAAGCCAACTCAGCACAGATGACATGGTAGTCCAGAGGCATGGCATGTGAAAGCTTTTAGTGGTTTGAAGGTTTTTTTAGCATGTTCTGTTTGTCTGGTTGAGCTATCCAGTAAGGCAGGTGGAACACTGGCACCCATGCGGGAAAGCTACTGAGTTTTAGACTTATTTTTTGTTTTAAACTTTTTTTATCTTACCCTTCATCAGCAGATAGAAAACAATGAATGCAAATCTATTCCCCCACATGTGCAGATGCATTTTGTTTCTTGGAAGCTGGGCAGGAGTTCTGATGAATTATCAGCATTTGATTCCAGAGCTCTGACAATCTACAGTCTCCTTAATATTCTGACAAGCCATCGTGGTATTATTCCTCTGCATTTTTTCCCCTTTTGTATTCTTGAAACCGGTATTGCCATCTGAATGCTGTTGGCTTAGGACTGAAAGAGATACTGGCTGGCTCTATGCTTTGCTCAATTTTCCTTTGACAACAGTGGAGAGAGAGTAACTATAATTCTTCTTCACCCCACCCCTAGTAGTACAAATGCAGCCTGAATTAGAAGAACTTTGAAAATTGAGTAGTGCTGCTCATAATTCTAATATTAAGAGTATCAAAGGACATAAATTATTCATGCCGGGAAGAAATCCTCAATAAACTTCTCTGAAGAAATCACAGCACTTCCAGGGCAAGAAAACTTTTGCCCTCAAAGACTTGAGCAGCTCTGCTCTGGATTCTCTGGCAAGAGTATTATTCCAGTGACAGTTTATCTTTGGAAATAACTACAGCTTAATTTACACGTATCTTTTAGAACGTAGCTTGCTTACCCAGATGGCAATTAGATTCAAGTTAATGGTAATGTAAACCAGCAGGATCTAGAGTAGCTCTCCAGCCTAAGGGCTGAATGTTTTTACCATCCAGCTGTTTTCCAAATGATTTATTTCATTTTCCCACTCTTTTTTTTTTTTTTTTCTTTCTTTTTTTTGTGCCTCACTCCTCAGTTTCAGTCTTGTTGCTCACAGTACAGTGTGGGTGGCAAGAGAGGGGAAGAACAGCTGCACTTAGCAGCTCCAATAAATGACTTGATTAGAGTTAGAATTGTGTCTGCATTACCCTAATACCAAATGTCTTAGTTCATTTTGGAACCTCTAAACCAGATTGTCATCGTTTCCAGCCTGCTTACAGTGGGGAAAGACAGCTCTGACTCAATGCCCCGGATAAATGGGGATACAGTGGATGGCACATCACTTCTGGGTGGTTTGTCCAGCCTTTGTCAGCAGCCAGAAATGCCTCTTTCCTCACTTCTTGTATGTTGAGAGTCATATGCAGGAGAAAGGTTGTGCTGTCAAACAGCTTGGGAATAAGGGCGAACTACCTTTCTGTCAAAATGATGTAAAAATGTCTGCTGTTTCTAGCTTGGGGATTTAATATGGAAATTTAGAGGAACAGTACAAACATTATCTTAGCACACAGCAAAACCAGTTCTAATCCTTCGTCTCAAACCTGCAAGGTATTTGGCATTCCTTGGTGAGAGAGAAAGAGTAAAATCCAAGACCTTACACTTTTCATTTTTTTTCCAATGAAGAATAGGCTTGTGAGTCGGGAGTTGCTTTTGATTTGTTGTGTGTTAGCTCATGTTTTGTATGGCAAGATGAAAATCAATTTCTTGCTGCTTTTCCTCATTCTTTGAGCTTTATAGGAATTATTATAGGAGTAGGTGCAGGATGCAATAGTTTTGTGCGCAATCCCAGGGAAGCCATAACTGCAGTATCCTGGAGATGGACCAGAGCAAGCCTTGGAGGTCAAACACAACTCCAGGATCCACCTTGCTACTCCAAAGTCTATGTAAGAAACATCTGGAGGTGGTGCTTAGTGGTGCCTGGAGAGGCCTCACCAAGGGCCTCACTTGCTCCGGAGGAGGATTCAACGTGAAACACTGCCCCTGGGCTTCACTTTCAGGTTTCTCATCTTTTCATATCTCCTGGTTAAGTTTGAGCTGCTGTTTGCTTTTGTCTGGTCTTTGGATCAAGAACATTGGAAAGCTAACTGCAGAGCACTGAGGAATTGCCCCTGGACGAGCACTGTTCCCAAGTGGTGTTAGAATTCTGAGTGTAGTAGGAGAAAAACATTTCCTCTTCTGTATTTTCTAATTTCTTACATCTTTTATCTGCACTATTTTTCCAAGTTAGTCTTTGTCTGTGGCATACCCTCCATGGGCTCCTAAGCACAATTTAATCTCTTTTAGGACAGAACAAACTGCATATTAACACTGTTTAAATTTATTTTGTGAAGGAAGGGTTAAAAAGGGAGCAATTTCTGTTAGATGTCTTGTCAACTTATTTAACATCAGTTCTTAAAGTATTTCTCTGGAACTTCTCTACCTTTATTGTAAGCAAGGGAACATTTCTGTGGCTGGTAGTCATAAAACTTGTGCTTCAATTTACACATCTTTGCAATCACGTCGCGTTTTTCCCCTCACTTCAAATATCAGTTGTTTCCATTGAGTGACTTGTAGCGGCAGACTGGGTGGGTAGAAGAAATGGGGCTTAATTTCATCTTTCCAAAGATGTGCCCAGGTCTTGAAGAAAAGAGAAGTTGATATTTGTAAGCAAAAGAATGTATTTTCAAAGGCAGTGTGCAGTTTGGGGGTTTTTAACTGGAATTCTGTAGGTGAAGTGCTAGAATACAACCCAGCAGCTGGATGCTGTACACCCACTTTAATGGTAAAGCAGAAAGAAAAATACCCAAAGAAAGCTGGGGAAACGGGAAGCAGCCCTAAAAAATCTAAACTCTTCTTAATCCCTCCCTTATTCTGTTGTGTTGGTGCACTCTCAGGAGTTCACAGGCAGCCTGAAAGCAGAGACCGAAGTACTTCAAGGGGGATTTGACAAATCCACCTGTCAAGTGTCACCAGACAACTGATTTATCATCTGTGACAAGTAGAAAATTGCTTTGACTTGTCTGTAGGACAAGTAAAATTTAGTACTAGTGACGGAGTATTTTAAAAATTGTCATGATCATGTAAATCCTGTTATCTCTGTAACCCAACGCTAGCAAGTTCTGAACTGTAAAATGACATTAACTTTCTTGAAAAAAAGTCTCATATTAACAGATAACTGGACATTTTTCCTCCTCAGTTCATTTTTAAATCCTGTTGCCTTTCAAAGACTGACACTTCTGTCTCTTACGCTTATTTCTCTGGTAATAGAATATTGAAGAAGATGCCTTTTAAAGAAAAAAAAAAAAAATAACATGCAGCTATATCACAAAATACAAAGGAAGCAAAGTCTGCTTAATCTGACAAAGCATCAGTGTTCAGGCTATAAGCTCATTATAAGGCTTGTGTAGCGGAAGCTGATTTTTTTCAAATTAATTTCTGTGTATTACCATAATAAACATTTTAATAATATTCTCTCCTTGCCTTGTATCCTCAGCAGCTGAATATTTCAGTAAGTTATCTGGTCTTTCATAGCAGCCTTTATCCTCATCATCCACGCATGATCTGTTTACAAGAATGCTTATAGGTATTTCCAGTTAAATTAAACGTTCCAGGTTGGGCTGCTTCAGCAGTTTCTCTCTGTGCATTTATGCTAACATTTGGGATGTTTCCAGAAAATACTCAGGGAATATTGAGACTTTTTGTATTTCTGATTTTATTTGGTAGAAATGCAAAGAAGTCACGTCTTTATTTAAATCTTCCAAGGATCTGCAACATAACATAACTTCCAACACTGCAAGAAACAAGGCTTGCACTGTAGTGTTTTGTTCGGTACGTTCATTATTTGCTTACAACAATAAATTAAACCTCGTGTTTTGCTGACTGCTGTAACTGAAAGGTTGGGGAAATCTAGAAAGTAGGAGTAGGACACTGTTTAACTGAAGAATTTGGTAGGGATAAGGGCTTTGTGCGGAATCTAAAACTACTTCTAGCCTCTCAGAAGCTGCTGTCTTTTCAAGTTGTCACACGTTAGGTTTGGTCTTGCAGCTCAGTATTTTGCTGTTGTTTTTCTTCACTCATAGTTCATGAGGAACTCTCCAGAAATGTCCAAAAAATACCATACTGAATCTAGGCATGGTCGTAACATACAACCACTGGGATCTTTCGTCTGCATCCAGACCCTGATTTAGTTACTGGTTCAGTTTTCCATATCAATCTCGTGTTCAGTACATTGCCCACAGTTACCCAGGCTCTTTCAACACTGCTGCTTGTCGAGGTTCCTTCCCATCAGTAGCTTTGAGTATTTGTCCTCTTGCCTGGAGTGTCTCTTTTGTATCTTGTGCTCTACTGAGCTAGTTGTCAGCAAGTAGAAGAGATGTGGCTCTCTGTTGTGTATAGGAAGGCTAGGTAAGTATTTGAAATCAAATTAAAACCTCCCAGCAAAACATTAGCTTAATCATTAAGTGTAGTATATAGAACTGATTTTTCTAACCTGTGTCTTTTCCACCCTCAGTTCTTCACCACCTCCCATCCTTTGCCTGCTGTTTGGGCTTTGGGAGGGGCATGCTTAAACATAAGATGCATTAAGTGCAGTAGCTAAATTTACTGACCTAAGAAAGCTGCAGAAGAATAATGATTTTCAAAATCTCCTATCAAAACAGAGGCTTTGGAAATAAACCACAGATAACATGTATGACATTTTTGCCGTGATTACATCCATTAGTACTGAGGATAGACAGCAAAATCTAGATATGCTTTGGGTTTTATTTATTTATTTTTCTCCTCCTTTTTGAAGCTTGTACTCAGTTGCTGGTAAGTGACAGTACTACTGCTATCTTGAGGCTTTTCAGTGGCAGCTTGTTAAGAAATCATGTATTCCCAGAACTGTGCCCTTTTATAAATGGGGGGTGGATGATTGTGTGTAAATGAGGAAGTAAACAAAAAAAGCTTTGGAATTCCAGTCTGCTGCAAAGAGGAACAGGTTCACAGCTGCAGGAAGAAATTGTTGCTAAGTTCTAAGAGAGTTTTGAAAAAAGGAGGAAGAAAACAGCAACGCTTAAGCCTGTGACCTGGTACACACTTTAAAAGGGTTTCAACATCAACAGGGATACGAGCAGTGAAGATGGACGATAGGAGCTAAAAGCATGTCTAATGAAAATACTGATAAGACCAGAAGAAACAGGTTTTCCTGTAAAGATGAAATGCTGCTTGCATTTGCATTTTAAGCATTTTTTTTTTTCTTTTTTTGAAGTGTTTGTGAGGAAGACAAAGATAAAGCAGTAGGAGATGCGATAATTACACGAAGCAGCTCCTTGACTTCTGGCATGTCATGCTAAGTCAGAAGATGTGATGAAAGGTTTAGAAGATTGTTTTGCTAAACTTAAGCTGTCATTGTTTTTCCATTTTATTCTAGTTGTAGCTTTGTCATATAAACCCAATGATGGCATAAATACATACAAATATTCCAGCCTTTTAAACTTGCTCTGTTTCCTAGGTGCATGAAACGGGCTCTGCCTGTTGACCCTGTCCCCCTGGATGGTGTGGTGTGTGTGGGTGACTGTTGTGTGGAGTTGAAGAGTGTGCTTTAAAAAGTAACTTTTTTTGGAATACCAATAATAATATGTTGGGGTGTTTTTTTCCTTCCCAATCTGAAATATTAAGTTGTTGATTTCAGTGTTTTTGACTCTCATTTCCTGTCAGAATGCCTCTTCCTCCACCTCCGTGATGTGGAGAAACACCCGTGGCCAATGAAGACAAAAGCTGCTTGGATTTGAAAATTGACCATCAGGAAGCAACGTTTCTTTTTTTTTTTTTTTCCTTTTTTTTTCCCCCTCCTTTTTTTTTTTTTTTTATTTTAAGCTATGCAACACATATTCATTCTGTGCTTTTTCTGTCCTCATTTTCAACTTGTAATATCTCTGCTTCCTTCCCATTTACATCCACATACTAAAAAAACCCCAAAGGGTTGTCTTTTCTCTTGCAAACTAGAAGTCTTTGGTAAGGCTGATGCTATTATTATCAGCAGGTTGAAGTCTGCAGGGTGATGCTGAAATGAGAAGTGAGAAATAGGCAAGGTGTAAAGGAATAACTTTGCTATCGCGCTCAAAGCTTTTTCTCGAGTGAGAAAATAAAATGCCCTGTTGTGAATTGAGTAAGCATCCAATCGCCGATGTCTGGTTTTAAAGATACAACATCAGAGAGCAGACTGACGGTGTGATAGAAAGAAGATGTACAGCATCTGCTGCCATGCCTGCAGTTGTACAGATTCTGTTCAATAAACTTGGTTATTTGGATTAAATTTTACCATATTTTTACTTGTCCAGTGAAGCATTCTAACTAAGTTTTGGCAGCTGCCTTTAGTTAATATACATTTGATTGGTTTCTTCATGTCTTTATTTTCGCTCTGCTGCCTTGTTAATGTGCTTCTTTCAGATAGCATCATTAAGATTTGCAAGCTCATTAGAAAAATGCCAAGTTTTTTTGTCTTCATAATACAGCCTGTGTACATTTACTTTCTGTAGTAACAGTGTAGCCCAGCTTGCTGGTTGGTGGTTTTTTTGTTGTTGGTTTTTTTTTTTGTTTGTTTGTTTTTGTTTTTGTTTTTGTGGGTTTTTTGTTTGTTTGTTTGTTTTTGTTTTTGTTTTTTTTTGGTTTTTTTTTTTCCCCTCAGTATATTATCAGCTGTGGTAGAGCAACCAAGAGCAGGGATCCCTGCAGCTCACTGTTGGGGTTCAAGACTTCAGTAGGGACTTATCTGAAGCTTTGCCTGAGTGATGGCTCTGTCAACATTTGCTGAAGGGGATAAATTTTGCTTCCTTGGTCACAGGGTACCAGGTCCACTTTTCTGTTGATTCCTTTGACTCTTTCTTTGCTGGTTAAAAAAAAACCCCACTGTCATCAATAGTAGTAACATATAGCCAAGTTAGAGATGCAACATGTTTTAATCTTGTCTTCATACGAGCAGTATTTGGATTATATGAGATGGAAACGTTTTAATTGCTCTGTATCCGCCTGGTACAGGTGGGTTGCAAACACTCTGTGTCACTATTCATATGCTAAAGGAAAATACTCTTCAAATTGAACTTGGGATACTTTCTTTTTTTATTTATTATTTCCTGTGATCTGTGGGGTATTTCCTCACCTACTTTTCTCCTTCCTCTCAAACTCTCAGTGTTTCTAGACACTAACAACATAGGTCAAAAACTTATTTTGGGCTTTCTTGCAGTGACCTGCCAGACTCTATGGATGGTGCCTTGCCTTGCATCACAATCGCCTAGAAATCTGAGTGCCTTCTTTTAGGACTGAGTCACTACTTCCAAACTGTTCTGGCTCACTGACCTTGAGCAGTGAAGCAAATGCAAATCTACCAGATCCCACATTACCCAGCAAGCAGCTTTCTGTCACTCTTAATTCCCTTATCATAAACACAGCAACTTCAGTTGTCCCCGAATCCTGGCCCATCTGTCTTGGATTTACTAGAATAGTATCATGGTTTAAATAACATTCCCTCCATCTGTGGAAGCAAACATTTATTGTTTTATCTGCAGGAGGAATTGATGAATATTAGTATTTGCAAAGATAAATGGCATTTTATCGTGGACTTGTACCAATAACCCACCTGGCTACACCTGCTGTTTGAGACAAAGTGCAGGGAACAAATGATCATGTTGACTTCCAGGCTCAAAGGAGACACAGCACTGCTCTGACTCTCAAAAGGACATGTTTATAAATGATTTTTTTTTTTCTTAAGTTGAGGTGTCTCTTTCAGTTTGGAGTTGTACTCTTGAGACCGACTGCTTATCCCAACTACGTTTCCCCTATTTTCTTGCACATTGGTTTTTCCTCCATGGGGGATAAGAATTGATAACGTGGTTGAGTTCCGCGGCAGCCATTTGTTTGAATGCTGTACCATTCACATCCTCAATAAACCAAACCTCCTGCTTTTTTAACCTAGCTAACGTGGAGCTGAACTTTGTTTCAGCTTGGGAAAGATCAGAGTCCTTTGCATTTGTGCTGTTTTGTTTTCCAGTTTTACAAGCTGATTTGAGGAATATTAGAGGGAGAATCATCCCACTGTGTTACCAGCCTGAACAAGTAGGAAACCTTTCCTGTAGCTTTTCAGTATCTTTTCTGCTGACGTTTTTTCTTGTGACAGTCATGTTTGTAATACTTTTACATTTACTTCATTCCTGGCTTGTAGCAACTGTGCAAAATCTTTTAAATAAGGATGGTTGTTAGTGTGTGTGGGTTTGAGGAGTTATTAATTCACAGCCACTTGTATGTGCAGGTAAAAATAGCTTGGGGGGGTGGGAGTCAGTCATTTCCACAGTCATTTCCCACTACCAGATTCCTCTGCTGCGTTCTCCAGGTACAGGCCAGCGCTGTCATCCTGAACAGCGCAGCTTGCATTGGGTTCTCTGGTTGGTTTGAGAAGATTGTAGGTCACTATTTTAAGTCAGAGTTTCTGCACATGCTCTACTGCACTGGAAAGCTTAATTAATTAGAGACTTCTATTTTTCTTTGGACAGCGAGACAGCCACACACATGTGCATGCTTGTGGGCAGCTGCTGTGAAGGGGAACAGCTTTCCAAGCCAGGGGCTCCTCTTTCATCCCTTGTGTCACTTTCCAGTCATGGAATGAGCTGGTTCCTCAAAGATAGCTCCTGAGGCACAGCCAGTTGTGCTGGGAGGTAAGGTACTAACCCTGATTTTATTGCTGGGTAAAGGGTGTAGTGAATTTTATTCCATTCATTGATTTGCCACTCCCAGAGAAATGAGTAGTCTGTCCTTGTTGGATCACCTGTTTACCAGCCAAAGTTTAGGAATAGAAGGAAAAAGTAATATGTGTGCTGTCAAAGTAGCAGCTAAACATTTGATTATAGGGTTAGAAGGAAAATCGTAAGACAAGAAAACGCAAGTGCAGATTACCCATGAAAATGAGATTCTTCCTCATATGCTGGCTGCTTTGGGAGCCTGGCAGCTCTTCCTGCTCTTCACAGGCTTCACTGGCTTTGGGATTTCTTCAGGTTTATAATTGACTTGCTTCTATTGCTGAAATGTTTACTGAGGTCAGCCTTCTCCTGTAGCCCAAAGTAAAGTGACCTAATACCTGTCCTCTGCCCAGGCTGGGTTTTGAGAAGTCAGGCGCAAGTGTGGAGCAGTTCTCCCCCTGTGCTCTCAGCTGGGATAAAAAGCAGGGTGAGAACATTTCCTTATTTTTTCCACTTAATTTGCACATTACTCAGACTTCTGTTGGCTTGTTGCAAGTCACAGCATTCGTAGGGCTTCAGTCTGTCTTTGTTCCTTAGGGTCTGGGACTTGGTTGCCCATAGACCTTATGAGCTTCCTATCCTCAATCTCATTGAGAGCATTGCATGAAGGCTGAGTGGGACGGACACATGACAGGTTTGCCATTCCCTGGTTTTTTCTTTTTCTTTTTCTCTTTTTTTTTTTTTTTTTTTTTGGTGGGGAGTGGGTGGGTTTGGTTTTTTTTTTTTTCTTTCCTCTAAGCTACCTTCCTTCCTTTCCCACCACCTCTTTTTAGCATTTTTAGCTACTATAACGTTTCTGCTATAATTAGCTCTGAACATGACTGTTGTTATCTTTATGGAGTTTAATTTTTAAAAGACGGTCTGGAGGAAGTAATGCTCATTTGGCTGAAATCCTTTTATTGTTCTAACGGAGTGGCCAGCTTGGTGATCATAGCACACAATAGACTTTTAAATAAGATTATCAGCTTGTTCTCTTCAGGTCCTCAGTCTAGGTAAAGGACCTGATGTACCTTGTGATGTACAGCATAAAGAAATACTATGCAGACAGAGTGCATGCACTGGTTTATTTTGTTTTGCTTTGGATCTGTAATTTGTCCATCTAAGGTTATCAGTGAAAATAAGCTCCGGGTATTATACCTTACAACCATCAGAAGTATGTAAAGCAACTATGACTTTTGACTTGTTCCCTACTGAAGAAGAGTGATGTGTCAATTGTAGATTTTGCAAAGGTTGGGGGCTTGACTGTATGGAGGAAATAATTTTTCCTTGCTTTGAAGCTTGTGCCAGTTAACGTTGAGATGCAGTGATGAGGTGGTGTGGTGGGAGGTCTACTGTGGTGTTTCCGTGGGCTGCTCTAACCTGTGCCCTGTTAACTCAGAGAACACAGGGATCCTGAGGGACTCTGCTCTGTCTCTTTTGCCTGCAGCTGCTTGTCGCTATTCATGAGCTCTGCTACACTCCTTTTGGGTGTTACTTTGTTTTTTTTATCAGCAGCTAGTATAGGAAAACCCCTTTTACCCTTCTAGCACAGGTACAATGAATTTTGTCTCTGTGTTAACTAGTGTGAAATTAAAAAAAAAAATAAATTAAAAATTAAACAGGATATGGGATCATTAAATTTGCCTTCACCTTGCACCATCTTGCAAACAAATCAGCAGCTATCGTAGTGCCCTTCCCAGAACTGGGTGTGGTAGTTGAAATAAAATATGTCAGGATTACAAAGAGAACAGAGTTCTATTGTTTCAGGGCAGGCAGAAAGATGACTCCTGAAGGGTAAAATGTGGATTTGGGTTGTTTGGGTTTTTTTTTTTTTTTCCTCTTGTTTTGTTTCATTTTGGTTTTAAGTAGGATATTTATGCCATTCTGACCACTTTTTCTCCAGTCCTATTATTTTGTTGATTATCTAAATAAAGTAATTCTACCAGGAACCTTCAGGGCTAATTTCTTTAATTTGAAGCTCCTTCCAAAGTATCTGCTCCAATTTAATTGAAGAATTTCAGTGAGTGGTAACTTAGCTTTGAAGTGTTACTATGCACTGAAGAGGGATTTCACTGAAGAAGAAAATCCATTGACAGTTGCCTTGATAGCCTCAGAGAAATGTTAGTATCCCTTTCACTTCCTCATCCTCATTGTTTTACGCTCATGCTGTCTTCAATTTCATTTTGAGTTTGCAAGCCAGGAGTTTCCTTATGTGCTTTATGAACACAATGTCACACGGGATTCAGTCTTGTACATTAAACGCAGTCTAGATTTAGTGCCTAAATAGCAAACAAGAAGGCCTCCTGTATACCTGGTACCATTTTCCTTGCTGAATAAAACTGTTCTTATTATAATTTCTTAGCTGGCAGTAATCCTGGAAGTTTCATAGACTAGATGCTTCTGCTTTGTGACTTTTACCCATGTACGGGGTCTAAAGTGTGTTTGGCGTAAGCATGTTACACGTGTTCATTTTGGAGAGATCACAGAATTGGAGAGTTGTTTAGGTTGGAAAAGACCTTTTCAGGCCATCGAGTCCAACCATTAACCAACTGAGCTGCTGTGCACTGAGGAAAACAGCTGGGCTCTGTACAAGGATGACGAGCAGAAAGCTTGAGGATTTGTGTTATGCAGGAGAAAAGCCTTATGGGTGTTAACCTAGTCCCTCGGGTCTTGGAACGTGATCTCCCAAAGCACCCTGGATGGTGGTGCAGCGTAACTAAAGATAAAAGGAAAATCATGCATAATAAAAGCGTAATTTATGTTTGTGGCTTCGTTGTGCCAAATACCTACATGTGGAGTGGTCTTTGTGTTTATAATTTTATTTACTTCAAATGCTGGTTGAGACTGCGTGTGTTTGAAAGGAAGTGGTTTCAGGGTGCTTTTCCCCCTGAAAACACAAAGGAGGCGGGCTCCAGCTTCTTCCCTTGCAAGCACCAGCTGCTATGGAGCACAGGGGTATATGAGCACAGCCCCAAGTGTGGCATTTCAGCAGATCTCCTACTGCTGTCACTTGCAGAAAATTAACACTTTACAGTGTATAGCAGTTTTTCTTTTTTTTTTTTTTTTTTTAAACTTTTTGGTTTGTTTCCAATCAGCATTGCTCAATGTGGGAAATGGTTTCCCTTTAAGGCCTGTTGTTATTCCTTTTATACCTGAGCTTTTAAATATACTCTTGTTTGGCTTTTCTATCTTCTCTGTGGTTTCTTTTGGAGCAAATCTGATAAAAATGGTTGACTGAAAAAAAACAATTTATATTCAAGTGTCCTGCTTCACTATAAACCCAACGATAAAAATTTTAGAAAGTTAACATCTTGTCTGAGCAATCATTTCAGGTTGTTTACCATGGTGGGCTAATGTTTGATCCTTCAATCTCCTTTAGAAATATATAACTACAAATTTTAAAAGCTTCCTCTCAATTTCAGACTGAAAGCTTAGACTGTGTAAAATGTAAGTACCGTAGAGCAACATGTGCTGGTCAAATGAGATCAATATTTGATGTCCTTCAGCTCTGGTAACAAAAGGACCATAGTCTGTGGAATCCCTAATGCCAGCTGTGGTGAAAGTTGCTGACTGTTGGCCTGTGGATGTTTGCTGCTCATACAGTATTACACTTTCATAGGCGCAATCCAAGCTGTGTGCAGTTTTGCATTGGGTTGGTTGTTTTTGTTTGGGTTTTTTGTTTTGTTTTTGTTTTTGCTTTGTTTTTATTTGGTTTTGTTTGTTGTTTTTAATGAAGAAAACCAAACATGCACAAGTACAGGCAAAGGGGTGAAAGGTCTAAAATAAAAAGAAGACAACAAAGCATGTTTATTTATGTTATTACAAGTCATCTTGGTTTTGACTATTTGCCACACCTTCATTTCTTTATCCCCCTTTCCTGTTCATCTTCACAAATGCTGCAGCGTTGCCTCACTCCTTGAAGAGATAGGTAATAAAGTGATAGTATTTCCAAGGAATGCAGCGTCACATCTCTGCACAGCCTTCTGCATGTTTGGTCTCTGCTACATACAAATAATCTTCCTCCTTCCTAAAGGGCTTTTCCTGTGTGTTGAATTGCATGTAATATAGATACAGCAGCTTCTGATAGGTACTTCCCCCACACACTCCCCCCTTGTCTTTTTTTAACCACTGTTAAAAAAAAAAAAAACAAACCAGAACAATCCCCAACATGACCAGGATGCAAGTAGGGCTTCTGGTTGTGAAAGATCGTGATGTTGTGCCATAGGGTGTCTGAAGAGGGGATATAACAATGTGGATTTCATGATATCTACATACTGGCTACCCATAAAAAGAAGAAATTGTGATACTCTTTAGAAAAGTTAAATATTTATTTACCTAAATGTTTTCTATCCTCCAGAATCATGCTCTTTTAAGTGTAGGACTAAGATAAAATTGAATTAATCTTAATTTACAGAAAGCATGCAGATATTTTATGTGACCAATTTTGGTACGCTTTGTACGCTGAGAAGGTAAATATCTGGTTTACAGTGTCATTTACACATGAAAACAGTCAGGAACATGTGTTTCTTTGAAGGATTGCTTTTTAGGCTACAACAGAATTTTATTAGGAGGCTCTTGGGATTAGTTTGCTCTGCAAAATGCTTTGCACTCCAGTAGTAATTCTCCTTGTGCAGAGGAGGATGGCTGGTGGGGCTAAGTGTCAAAGGGCTCTTGGTCTGAGTAGCTCACTGAGACATCTTCCTTACAGAGGGAGAAGCTGCCTTCTGAAATCAAAATCGTTTTCACAACAGCAAAACTGTTAGGAAGTGCAGCACTGTGATTTTACTCTGTTAATGCAGTTAGGGAGATCATTCAATTTAGATGCAAGCTGAGAATTTCTGTCGCTAATCTGCTGTAGAAAGGCAAATTAGAGATAACTGATGTGCTGCTAAATGTGGCCTCTGTGAAATGAAGTTCTTTGTGGTGTAACTTTTTTTAAATAGTGTGATTTATTATTCCATAAGTAGGTAATGTCTCGTTGCTGATAACCACACAGCCAGTCCTCCCTTCTGCCATCGTAGATCCCTTGCAATAGCGATGTTTCCTCTCAAAATACCACTGATTGAGTTGTAGCCCCTTGGGGGGCTGTATTTAGAGTCACTGTTAATAGATCAGCTCGTTCATGTAATTACCGAGCTCTGACAGAGTAGCTTCTGTAGCTCAGTGCACATTATCACTTTATGTTTGTTTGCTCTCTATGAATCGCAGGACAACCCTTCGTGCTTGGCAAAGAGTTTATGGCTCTAGGAAATGAATAAATGGTTTTGTAGCTCCTAACAGACCTTTTAGTAAATTTTGGCCAAGTTCTGTATATCAGTGAGATAGTAGGAAAATATTTTTGTCTCTGATTTTGTGTCATGACTTCAATGAAATGACAGGTTTTGCTGTAAGCTGAAGTGCCTCATTGTGTATGTTGCTGGCTTTGGCCCTTGGAGAAATGAGTTAACTCCCACCTGCATCAGGAACAGGCTTCACCAAAAATCCTTTTTGCAGGATCATACTAAAGCTGTACCGCTTTGCAGCCGCTCTGTTCACTCAGCTGCAGGATGGTGTTAGGAGTTTTTGCTATGCTTTTTTTATCTGTGACTTTAGTTCTGTTTCAGCATTATGGAGTGGTATGAATGAGAGCTGGAGAAAGGCGTTGTGGTTTTTATTAGCAGCAACTGTGCAAGTAAACTTAATTTGGTGTTCTTAAGTCCGTTGGTGTTTTTCCAGTTTCACCCATCAGCTGTTGCTAACTGCATTGCAGAGGACTGTGTAATCGAGCAATCTCTCATTGTCTCCAGTCCCTGCCATTTATAAGTGGGGATTCAGATTGCAGAGGAGATTAAGTGAGCATTCCCTTTTATTTTTAATCTTAATACAGTATTTCTTCAGTCCTTGGAAAAATATACCTAGCACTTACTGGCCTGAGGATATCTGCTTATTAACTGAGATGAAAAATACTTGCATGATCTTGTCCCATATGGTTTTATAGGAAAGAAACTGTTATATACACTTCACTTATTACACTTCTTGTATTTTATCTCTTTTCCCACCTCCAGAACTACCAGTCTGCCTTTATTCTTTCTCTTCTTCCTCCTCTCTCATTTCCTTCTTCTATTACTTCATGATATGTCTCTTCCTCTCTTGTCTCTGTGCTTCCCTTCCTTACCGCTGTGGAGCGATGTGCCATCCTGATGAATTTTTTTTTTTTTTGTACCAAAATTCATATTGTTTTGATAGTGGTGTTCTTTGGGATGTCTTTTACCTGTGCTCTTCTTAAGTTCATGGGAGAATTAGAAAGGTTTTCAGCGGCTGCTTTGAAGAGTGTTCTCTTCTCTCTGTGCCAAGGGGAAAATCTCTCCTGTCCCTTCACTCAGCTTCTAAGTTTATACTTTATTCAGGAGAAATGTGCAAGGGGATTTGTGGTTTTCATTCACCCTGTCCCTGCTCCCTTAAAACAACCATTTTACATAAAACCATTTTGCACAATTATTCTACTTGGTTATTGACGTGTTCGTGGTGAATGGACATTTGAAACCATACTTTGGGAGTCCGGAGTGCCTTTTGCCTTTCATGAAAATTGTATCCCAGAGCTGTTTTACACTTGTGGGGAAGGCTTCTCTCTTGGTAAGTAAATTTTTGGCTGTCTATTGCTTCCCCTGGTTGCAGTCAAACAGCCTATGAAATGTCTGACTTCGCCGCTCTTTGAAAAACATGGGCAAGCTTGATGTGTTGATGTGACACTCAGCTACACCCTAAGTTTTTTAAGCTGACTGTTGACTCAGTTACACTCACAAGAAAGCAATGAGTGATTGGGGTCAGCTCTGCTTCAATAAGCAAGACAACTGTTGCCTGTGCATAAAGATATTCCTAATTCCTCCAGTAAAACTAGCATCTTGTTCTTAAATACTACCCTTGCTTCATACTTTCATTCTCTCCAGAAAAACTTGGAAGAGAAGGAAGGTCATGGAGGTTTTCTTAATGCTAAGTAGCTACTAATTGTAGTTCAAACAAAAGTCCAGGACTACAATTACATAGGAGGGAAAAATCACTGATTCATTTAGTAACAGCTGGAATCTGCTGTGAAGATGCGACTTGCTTTTTTGGGCTGCAGAATTTTGTAGTTCTTGCAGTTGCTTTTTTCTCTCACCTACTCTAAAACACAAGTGCCTGCCTTGTGGCAGAGCTCACATAAAGCTCTCCTCTTCAGGAAAGCAGATGAGGAAGAGTTGTGCAAAACAACTGAAAACAACTGCCGTTCTGTGCCGCTAAAGGAAGAAACAATTGCTTTGTTAAACTATGCAGTCAGACTTTCACACTGCCAGTGTAGAAACCCGTGATTTTTGAAAATGGCAGCTTTGATTCCCATGATGACAGGAGATTGAAATGCTTAGTTGAGGTTTTGTGAGGAAAAATACATTCCTGTGCACGTGGCTTGCTGTGGGCTTTTAGGGTTATTTCGGAGAGCAAATTACAAGATTCTCATGCGGTTCTCTGTTGTTTTCCTTATGCATGGGCTCAAGTTTAGGGATTAAAAGTGGGTTTCTGGCAGCTGCCTGCCAACTGAAAAAGTGTGCGATCTTGGATGTAGACACAGCAATTAAAAATGTCTGGTCCGTGGTGGTGGAAAAGGGAGATCCCAGGAGGAGAAAGGCCGAGACTGGCCAGTTTGTTTTGCTGTGCTGGAGGAGGATCCAAGTGTCCTGGCCAAATTCTCGCTGAGCGGATCGCTCCAGGTGGAGGGTGGCCTTGTGCTGTCCTCTCCTGCAAGCCCGCCGTCCCTTTTGGAAACCACGTCCTGAGCACAGTTCTGGTTGTTACGTGCTGGAGTGGTTTTGTAATGCACCTAAACCAGTACCACAAAGACAGTAGAATTTTCACCCCTTGTGTACTGGCTCCAGAGCTCAGTAGTCCCTTTTATTGAAGGTTTGGGGTTGGAGGGTAGAGGGATGCTTCACTACTGAGCAGTGACTGGAGTCAGCTGGTGAAGTGCAGTGAGTGTAGGAGTCTCCCTCTTGGACAAGACAAGCTGTTCAGTGGGCACAAGCTGTCTCAAGGATGCAGTTGCCTGGAAAAGTGACAAGTGTGGGAGCTGGGGAGGCAAAAGGGTTTTGTACCTCTTGCATTTTTAGAACTTAACCTATAAGA
The DNA here is from genome assembly GCA_033439905.1 of Ceryle rudis. Taxonomy (NCBI): domain Eukaryota; kingdom Metazoa; phylum Chordata; class Aves; order Coraciiformes; family Cerylidae; genus Ceryle; species Ceryle rudis. Next base: position 66,734 of record JAAGNO010011024.1, on the reverse strand, counting down.
CTTAGGGGAGTATTTTAATATTTTAAGAGCCATGAGAATTATTTTAAACAGATGAGAGGGAGACAAATTGTCATGTGTTGGGAAGGGTTTTTTTAGAAATGGTTGCTTTGTTTGGCTGACCTTTTCGGTGGAAAACTTCTTCACTGTGAGGGTGGCAGAGCCTGCCCCAGGCTGCTCAGAGAGATTATGGAGTCTCCTTCTTTGGAGAGATTCCAAACTCACCTGGGCAATGTGATCCCGGGCCCCCTGGTCTGGGTGACCACACTGAAGCAGGGGGGTTGGACAAGATGATCTGCAGAGGTCATTTCCAACCCTTATCATTCTGTGTAAAGAAGACCATTATGTTAAAGATTAAAGACCATTAGGTTAAAGATTAATATTTGCATTCTCCTTTTAAAACTTTGACACCTTCAGTAAGCCTATTCCAGGCTTCAAGAGTTATCAATAAAGCTGCAAATGACTCAGTTTGATATCATTGGGGCGTGGCTGAGAATGCAGGAGACTGAGACCTTTGAGTCTCTTCTACCTTGCAGAGCAGACAAAGCTCTGACTACTGTCAGTTACTTTCATAACTGCATGTTATGAAACATGCTCGAGAGAGTCCAACAGAGGACTACAAGGATGATAAAGGGACTGGCACACATGCCTTATGAGGAAAGGCTGAGACACCTGGGGCTCTTTAGTTTGGAGAAGACTGAGAGGGGATTTGATAAATATTTCTAAATATGAGGGCTGAGTGTCAAGAGGAAAGGGATGGCCTCTTCTCACTTGTGCCCTGTGATAGGACAAGGGGCAATGGATGTAAGCTGGAGCACAGGAGGTTCCACCTTAACATGAGGAGAAACTTCTTTACTGCAAGGGTCACAGAGCACTGGAACAGGCTCCCCAGAGAGGTTGTGGAGTCTTCTTCTCTGGAGATTTTCAAAACCCGCCTGGATGCGTTCCTGTGTGACCTGTGCTAGATTGTATGGCCCTGCTCTGGCAGGGAGATTGGACTCAAAGATCTCCAAGGTCCCTTCCAATCTCTGACATCCTGTGTGTGATCCTGTGTATATTTTCTTATTTATAGAGATAAGGTAGTTTACTAATGCAATAATAACATTATTTGTTATTTTAACTTGGCGATATCCTACAGTAAAATAAGCCAATTATTAGCATAGTAGTGAATGATGCACTCTTTACGAGGAGCACCAATAAGTAAGGTGCATGAGGAGGCACTTGTTCCTTTGTCCTTTTAGCATACTTTGGCTGGAGATTCCCTTCTGGAAGGAGGGATGCAGGGCAAGGCGAGGTCTGGTGCATTTTTCTTTGTGCTGGTGCTGACAACAAAATCATTTATCTCCTCCCAGCAGCACCAGTGGCAAGAACTGGGAACCGTCCTGTGGTAACAGCAATCAGAAGAGAGATGGATGTTCTGCAGGTGCAAACAGCCTTTCCCCCCTGTGCTGAACATAGGGTTACAGAAATAAACTTCTGGCTCCTAAACGCATCCACAAATTATTTTTCTAGAGAGATGCCATGTCCATTTCCAGCTTATATATATTGGTTTACCCTGGGATAAGGGCTGAGGACCAGGAGCAAAGTATGTCAAGACAAAAGCTAAGTCCACATTTCTTCTGGCTTCTCCCCATTTAACCTGTTGTAGACGTCTGATCTTTTTTTTAGCTTCCTACCCTCAGTCTCTCCGACTTCCCTCTTCCCTTCTTTCTTCCCTTGCATCTTTCAAATGTGTGGTTTGATTAGGAAGCTGTAATCTTTTTAGTGTCCATTTCATTTAAGAGCACTTTAACCTGCAGAATGAACCACGGGCTGTTTCTTGTTGAGTTTCCAATAAATTTCCTGTGTGTCTGGATTCTGGGTGATTCAGTCAGCAGTTAACGGAGGCAATTAGGCTGCTGAAAAATCCTTGCCTCTGCGATCTGCCAGGCTGGCACACGCAGCCCTGTGTCCCCCGCAAAGGCTCTCCCCCTTTACTGGCAATGGCATCGTTTGTACAGTTCCTTTTCATCTTATGTTTCAGATTTCCCATCTTCTGAATTTAGCTTCTTGTCACTTTCTTTTTCTGTCTCTTTTATTTATTTTTACTTTTAATGGTCTGGCTCAAAGCAATCCTTAGCATGTCTTTCCTTGCATGTTTATGCAGAAAATTGTCAGCCTCCCAGGGGAGGGAGGGCAGTGGAAGAGGAGAGAACAATCTGCAGGTTCTTCCTCATCAAAACCTTTTGTTTACAGAATTTAGAACCTCACTCTTCTTTATAGACATTTTATTAAGCTCACCTTAAAATACTCGATAAACTCCAGCAAAGCTAATTTGTTCATCAAAGATCTTGTGCTAGAGGTGAGAAGCACTTGTCACAGTGTAGCTTATATTTTGGGGGAAGTTTTTGTTGCCTTAACTTTGCAGGTTTTGTGGGTAGTCAGAGCAGGTGCTTGCAAGCAGTAGCAGACTGCTTCTTTGGTGTTGTGACCACCTGTAGCTGCTGAGATAGGCCTGTAGATCCCAACAACTGTTTCTCTAAGGACAGACACGGGATCAAGTTGTGATGTACTTCACCTCCACTTCCCTCTATCGCAGGACCTGGCATCATCTTCCTGCCCTCTTCTTTTTTTTCCTTCTCCTCTTTTTTACTATGAAGTGTGCAAATGTGGGTAAGAAGCGGCAGGGAGAAGGGGACTTCCTCCAGAGGAGGGAGACTGCTGGGGAAGACAGGGAGACCTGTTTTGGGGAGGGAGCCTGAAGTTTGAAAAAATTGAGACAAAACAGCTCTTGGAAACATCAGGATGAGCTGTACTACGTGCTTTCAGACCTCCTTGGCTACAGTCAACTTGATTGTTGAGGAGACTATGAATCTCAGCCCCGTACTGAGAACTTGCTGAGCTGCTGGTGGAGAGTTTGATTCTGCAGACAGTAAAATGTAGATAAAAGAATGGCCTATATTTGAGAGAACTGATGCTGCATGCAGAAAGAGTGACTTTGTGTTTGCAACTTTTTTTACAGTGTTTTTTTTGTCCTATCGAGAGTTATTACAGACATTTGGTTTTGACATCTTGGATTCCAGAAGACAATATGTCATTTTATCCGCATGTTTCTGGAATTGTATATGGTTCTCCCCACACATACCCCCCCGTTCTATAAATGTCTTGTAAAGCATTATTGCTGTATCAGTCAGAGCAAAATAATGCCTGCGGTTCCTGATCATTTCCCTGTGTGTCAGATTCCGAACCAGAGACGTGGAGCTGTTATTGGCATTTAGACATAGAAAATAAATACACTTCTCCTCCCAAATAAAGGCTGTCTCTGGAGATACATTTATAGCAAAGAGATCTCCCATGGAGTCTCAGAGCTTTTTTTCCCTGGCTGTCATGATTCCCAGTTAACATGCAGAGAGATGCGGTACCGAAAAGACTTAAGTTGAATTTTTCAGTTAAACAGCTTTTTTCACATCCGACGCAATTTTCAGGGGTGGGAGGTGGGAAATTGATGAATATCTGTAGAGGTGAACTTTATAAGAAATGAACATGTGATTGTGCCTTTTTTTTTTTTTTTTTTCTTTCTCTTTTAAATAATCCAGCAGGTCTTTCATCTGTGAGTTTTATTTTTTTTAGAAGTGCAGACTGTGTAAATACTTTGAGAATGATCAAAACTCTTAATGCATCATTGATTTCCTTCATTGACTTGTCCATTAGTTATTTAATCTCTTCTTTTTAAAAAGTGTGTATTTTTCTGTTTCAAAAGCAGCCTCCCACTGCCCTGCGCACAGCAGGAAGCATCTCCCGCTGGCTTTCTGTTGCTTTGCCAGCCTTGAGACTTTGCTTTCAAGGGCAGTTGAACGCTTTGGACTTTTCCTGTCCTTCTCCTGGACTTGGGGAGCAGATGCCCCCATTACACACTCAGTTTTATGCCTGGCCAGGGCCACCCAAGCCAGTTTAATCTATCTTGCCTGAATGGTGCAATCTATGATCCTGTGGCAGGACCTCTTTGGGAGGAATTGTAGCAGTCTCCTGGATACTCCCTGTCCTGCCTGCTTTTTTCTGTACCTCCTTTCTCTTTACTTACGCCAGTTGTAATAATGTTTTGTTAGATGGTTACTGGTGATGAGTTGTTTTTAATAGCAACAGCTGCAATAAAAAAAAACAACTTGTCTGAACTGCATCAGTTTCACAGAGTTCTGTACTAGTTCTAGTTTTAAGAATATATTTTACTTATCCCTAAAAACCATAAAAATGAGAAATGCTCAGCTCTCCTAGGGTCTGCACAGCGACTGTGTTTTTGAACTTCTGAAATGACTTGTTAAGTTGAACGCCTGAGAAACAAAGTGACTTGACTCATTGCTTATATTTAGTATCATTACCTACTGCAGCAGGTTCCGTTTTCTTCTGAGCATTAATGTTTTTGGTCAGGAAGGTTAACTGGGAAAACGCCCAGCAGAAGGCATTTTTGTGCTTATCAGAGGGCAAAAGCATGGAAAACATCAGGTCACTGTGCTGGCTGTCAACTTTTTTTTTTTTTTTTTTTTTTTTTTTTTTTTTTTGTTCTTTGAATAGGGTTAAAGGGGGGGGGTGGGTGTTCGTTCTCTTTTGGTAAAGCCTGTAAAATTGGAAGGGCTGTAGTGGATCCTTAGTATGAATGTGATGTGAAATCACAACACGTTCTTTATGTCTTGATCTAGAATCACATCTCAAACATACAAAATATCTCCTGCGATCCTAGCTACACGAGGTGATAATTTCTCTGGTTTTGAGTATATTTGTAATTGAAGCAAAAATTCTAATTACCGCTTTTATATGTAATATTAAAAATATACTTGATCATATATTTGTGTTAGGAACAAGCTTTTATCACATCTTTCCGTAATCCACATAGCTAACAAAGGGGCAATGCCCAGGTTTAAGCTTGTGAAGCTTTAGCATGAGACCTTTGAAGATTATTTGAAAGTCTTAGCTGCCAAGAGAGCCATAAACCTGGGAAAGCTCAGCTGAGGGAACTCCATGACTCCTTGTGTTCCTTGAACTAGGTGAGGAGCTGCAATCGGATTTCCTCATGGAAGTGTAAAGCGGACTATTCAGTTTGGTGTGTAACAGGTGAAAGTCCCTAATACTGGGGAAAGCCCCTGATACTGGGAAAGCTGGGTTGAAAGTCAAAGTGGTGGAAGAGTTTGAGCACAGTTTTGTTGATCCGAAGCCTACACGCTACTCTGTTCTCCGCATCTCCATGTTCACAATGTTGGTTTATCCCAGAAAACCTCTTGAAGGGGTTAACTGACCAGACACCTCTTTCTTTTGTGACCTTAAATAGACACATCCAAAACCATTTTTCTTATTCCTATGGGGTGTGAGAAGCAGCAGAGTTGTTACGTATTTTTCCTTTTTGGCAAACACAAAGGGCTCTGACTCCATGCAGTGCAATTGGTGGAGCAGCAACATTTTCTTTCCCTTGCTCCCATCCTGGGGCTTGTTATTTTTATTACATGGAACCCCCTCCGTAACCAGGCTGAGGAGCCGCTGCTGCCTGAAGTAATCTTTAAGTTGATACAAACTTGAGGCATCGTGCAGAGTCTTGGAGCGTCTCCTGAGATTCCCTGTGATATTTGCGTCATCCTGCTGAGAAACCCCTGTTAATATTCATGTGGTAATTGTTTCATTACTTGGCAGGGATGAGAGTGTTAATGTGAAGCCTTCTTTGGCTGATGGACATTAAAGAAATGATTTCTGGTTTGTACTGTAGCAGTGATTTCATTATACTTGAACAATGAAATTCTGGATGTCTTTTGGTAGACGTGCACATAAACACTTGTGTTAAGGCAGTTAGCTGGCATATTGAACTACGTGAACTTCACATTAACTTGCCCACAGACCAGCTGATCAAAAGGGACTTGCATGGTGCTGGTGCTGGTCACAAGGTGAACTTCCAGACCACTCAGGGACTACCCAAGAGATTGGGGATGGTCCTGGAGTGTCCCTGCCTGCGTGCACGTGCATGCATGCATGTATGTATCCAGACACAGTCTTGTGTGACTGGGTGGTCTTAAGTCTATGTGACTGGGTGGTCTTAAGTCCCAATTCTTGTGGGCTTGTGTTTTGTTGCTGGAGACATTTAATGTTTTGGGTGTTGGTTTGTTGTTTTTTGTTGTTAGGTTTTTTTTTTTTTTTTTGAATCATCATATTATAGATAGTTGAACACAGCTGGCCCACTTGAAAGATTAGCCAGGAAGGGTTTGCCAGATTAACAACTTGCATGAGCAGTTCCCTGACTGTATCTCAGAAGCTGTCAGGAGAGAAAACCAAGAAGTGAGCCAACGTCTGGATGAAGGCTTCTGGCAGGGTACAGGACAGCTGCAGTACAGGAGATGACTGCCGCTGGTCAAGTGAAAGGGAGCAAGCACAGAAGGACGCTGTCTCAGTCAGACTCTTAGGTGCTAGCATGTTTTTTTCTGGTTAAATGGAAATGAAGGTTTGAAGCTGTGTCCAGTTCTTCTGTAATGAAGTGTCACTTTTTAATCTTGGTGAGCGGAACAAGAAGCAGCAGCTTTTTGGCTGAAGAGTGATGGGCTTGACACTGCTTGTCCCGTGCTCCTGCTTCTCTGTAACTGGACTGCTCTCTGTCATGTGGAGGGTTGTTGTGCAACTTGTCCCATTTACCCTGGGAAGAGTCAAGGAAAGTCTCTGATTTTAAGAGCAGCTCTATCTCTTTTTTTTTTGACCCCAACCCCCCTTATGTGTCTCAAGTGATAGCAGAAATTTAATTTTATTTTACATTTGTGAGAATTTGGTTTGTCTTGAAAGACAGGGTGGAAAGGGGAGGAAGAGGTGGATGGTGGAATCTGCTGTTGCCATATTGGGAGTTCAAAAAAATGGGGGATTCGTAGTGGCCAGTGTTGCAAGGTGGTAATAAAAAAGATGGTTGTTGAATAGTCACAGTGTTTCATTGTTCTAGCTTAGATATAATAAAGCTCTTCTATGAGATAAGTGGTCTTTGATAGACAGATAAGTAACATGCATCTGTCTGAAAAGGCGTAAGATGGCAGCTTTTTCAGACAGGCACTTCTTATCTTCTTGAGGCTAAGTATTGCCAGGCTGCTAGCTTCTCTTCACTCACCTTTTTGAGCTGGCCATTTGATTTGAGATACCCCACAGTGGTCAGGCACTATTTCATTGTCAATAAGGATACCAGCTGCTGAAGAGCCCAGACCAAGAGCTGCTATAACTTTGCAGTACTTTCAGAGACAAGGAAGAGTCTCTAGTGCTGGGAAGCCACATACATTTCAGCCTTTCCTGCCATAGGCAGTTGGATTGGTTGATTTATTTATTAGAATCATTAGGGTTGGAAAAGACCTCTTAACATCAAGTCCAACCACCTACCTAGCATTATCATGGTCACTGATTGGTTGATCCTTGGTGGTGGACCAAGGCCGTTCAGACCATCCTCCCTTTTCTCTTCTTCCAGGGATGCTTGGATACAGCAGGCCTGTAGGTCTGGAGGCTGCTGCTGCAGCCTGCTACAACAGGAAAGGATGGGCAGTGGCCTGTCTCTGGCTTGCTCCCTCAGCAGACAAGGTAGGATGCTCTTCAGAGCCACCCAGCTTGGCACAGTCTGCAGCAGGACATCTGTGAGGGACAGTGGTAGGCAGAAGCAGCTGCTTCCCTCTCTCTTGTGGGCTCTGCCTGCCCTTGCTCATCCTGTCTGCCAAGCACATGGGACTGCTGCAGATCCACGGAGTAGTCAAAGCCATCATGGTCTTCTTTTGGGGCATTTTGGGTGAGGAGAGCTTGACCTGCTTGTGTCCTTACCCATCAAGAGAGCGTTTGTTGCCAAATAGTAGACTCCTCTGGGTCTGTGAAGAAGGGTTTGGTGGCATGTCTGATGCACGCTGGTAGTGTGTTCTCCAGTCTGCTCAGAGGTGGACCTCCTGTCAGTCAAGTGCCTCAAAATAGTGGAGAAAACCTGCTGAAGTCTTAAGGAGCCTGAAGCTGTGGGGGGTGAGGTGGAGATCTCTCAAAACACGAGCGACTGTGCATGAAACACTGTTGGAGAGGATGCAGTTGACTCCTGCCTAATGCCTGCAAACACACACATGCACTCCTGCCAGCTCACCTTGTTCCGGAGAGTTGGTGGCTTGGCTTGTGGGGCAGGGCTGGAAGCCCTGGCTACGTGGTCTGACCCAAACACAAGCTAAGCATCCCTCCTCTGCTTATTCATGGTATCTACACTGCAAGGTGCGTCTGTTGGAGTTGGTGGTGCTTCTTCTGGGGCTTCTGTGTGCATCTGCCTCCCCCTTCTTTGCCTCTTATCCCTGGAGCGACATGAATACTTCGCAGGTCTTTTGTCCAGGCACTTGGAAAGCATACGGGACTCTTCGTACTGGAAATCAGGGGACCTCTCCAGAGGAGGAAGCAGCGTCTCCTGTTTGTCTTGAGTTATTCTGTCACAACAATGGTTTCAGAATTTGCCTAATTTAAAAGCTAGTTTTAATCTGATGGGAAGATGTTTGTGTATTTAAAATAGTTATTCCTTGCTGGAGCCACTCCCTTCTTTTGTCCTTCTCTGCCGGACTTTTAGGCTTCACTTAGCTAATAACGCAGTGCTTGTTTACAGCAGAGATACTGGAGCATGAAGAAGGAAGTCGGTACATTTAACACTGATTTGGTTCCAAGCTTCCTGTGCGTGTGCACATGTGTGTGTGTGTGTGTGTTTTCAGCCTTGCTCATCCAGACGCTGTGCAGCCTCAATTGAAAAAGCCAAGGAGCCAGTGGAGACGCAGGGACTAGATGCAGGCAGTTTTCTTTTATTTCTTCCACCTGGTTTGGTCCTGAACAGGTTTAGACAACGTGGGTGAAAATTCCAGTATGGCAAGCCTGGTGAGGAAGGTGCTAGTGCAGGCAAAGCCCTTCAGTGGTGAGTATGAGACATGTCTTGCCTGATGGGAAAGATAACTGATCAGAAAGCATTGGTTGAGGTGCCTGGGAGGAGATAGGCAGCAGCAGGCAGAGAGCAGTTGGGTGTTGTTTTCATCTTCCATTTCCAGTATGAGATGGCCACAAAACCTTTGTCCCTGACACGATGGCTATCTAGAGGAATTCGCTAGTTCAAGGCACAGTGGCTTTTAATGTCTGTTCTTTACCATGCCCCGGGGTTTCTGCCGTAGCTTGGCTAAATGACAGCAGCAGTCTGTATAAGTAGGGTGGGTGGCTTTTAATTTGGGATGGTATGGGGGGAGTGGGGAGCTTGCAGGAGATGAGGCATCTCAGGAGCATATAAACTGCTGTGTCAGCTGTGATTTACCAAAAGATGGAATTGAGAAGAAAACAATGCTAATAAGCTGTAGGAGAAGCAATTTTACTGCTTTACTTTTATTCTTTTGATTTGGTGGTAAGTACCTAACCGGATTTCAGTAAGGGGCTCTCATATTGCAGTGGTTACAGAGAATTGTCATCAGCTGTGTTGTATATTTTGGATTTTAAAATATTCCAGTAGCAACACCAGCCTGTGCCTGAGGTTTTTCATTTAAATTTATGGTGTTTATTCAGCTCTTAATTGTGCAAATTAGAATAATTATGGAGTGTGATTATATGCCTACCCAGTGAGCGTTTTTAAGAGGCCGGCTCAGATTTCAGGAATTTATTTTATTAGCCTTGTGTCTTTCTGGTGCCAGCGTCCTTTCTTCGTGCTGCCATTCGGCAAAGCAAACATCATAAACTGCCACAGCAGGAAACAATTTTTGCAGCAGCATATCTGAGTGAATAGATATTTAATAGGGCAGAAGGCTCTTCAATAACTCAGGCTAATTAGGACTGATCTGGTGAGTTACTGGAGACTGAAATAATCCTCCCTAAGCAGAGCAACTTCTCTCTGCTCTGGGGTTTGACAAAGCTAGGAGGGCACAATTTGATCCGTGTGTGGTCAGGTTTGTGCAAGTGCCAGTTTCATCAATGTATAAACTGTAATGAAAAGCTGTTCATGGAAAATACAACTTTTGTGTGAGTTACTGGCTGCTGCTAATCTCTCCCAAGACTCCAGCTGAGATTGTGTTTGTGAAGGGGACAGTTCAGACTCAGTTGGAAGCAGTGGCATTTGCCTAGAAGCTACAAACTGGATGTGCAAAGTATTACTCTGGCCTTTTCTGGGAAAGATCTTGTGGGCAAATGCTGTTCCCTTCTAGCCCAAACTTACTTATTAGTCTCTCAGCATGATTTCAGAATCTCTGGAGACTTGTTTTATTTGGTTTTGAATCTCATTTTTTACACTGTGGGGATGTGTGTTAAATGTTTTGGGTTTTTTTTTTTTTTCACTACCTGCAGAATGTCAGAAAGTTTGGGAAGCTGTGAGTATGGTATGGAATACAGCTGGTGGGATGGTGACCCCAGAGGAGACATAGCCAATGAAGAGCTATTTGGATAGGGTATATAAATACAAGCACTCCTTCTGCCCCATGGAACCTGGGTGCTTGAAGCCATTTTGTTTTTTTCATGTGGGGAGGCTGAGTGCTGACAACTCAGTTCTACTATCCCAGCCTTCTTCCCAGATATTCATACTCATGTGCGGATAAAAGGAACACTGCACTGGGTGGTCAGATGGAAAAAGAAATGGCACAGGAAGGAAACATTATACAGAAGAGAAAGGACACTTGCAGTATTTATTTTCCAGTGTCTGAAGTATGGGGAGCAGCAAGAATCTGTCTACACATTATTCTGTGTTATAACGTGATTCTGGCAGGAGAAAAGTTTGCAGAGAAATAGGCTGATGAGCATTTTGTCTTTTCTACGGAGGGTCTGTGTCTGATCTCTCTTAAACTCTTCTTGTGCCATAAGGAAAAAAAAAAGATAAAAATTCTTTCATTCTTAGTTCCTGGTGAGAAATTTACTTATGGGCTATCTGAAAGTTTGCATGTTCCAAATTCATACATTTCCTTATCCACCAACAGCTCTCAGCAGCTTTCAGAGATCATAGAATGTTTAAGGCTGGAAGAGACCTCTAGAGGTTATCTGGCTTAACCACCCTACGCAAGTAGGGACATCTCTACCTAGGGCAGGTTGCTCATAGCCCCATCAAGCCTGACCTTGAATGACTCCGGGGATGGGGCCTCCACCACCTCTCTGGGCAGCCCGTTCAAGTGATCTCGGGATTAATGAACTAGTTGAAAGAACATTCTTTAGAAGGGACTTCTAAGTGGTGACTTCTGTTTAAGAATAGACTTGGTCAGAGGCTGTTTCAGCAGGAGTTACATTCTACTTAGTTGTTTTTTTCTGATGACCACTCTGTATAAATATGTTTGGGGTTGGTTATGGTAGAGAACTTGTGAATGCTTCGCAAAGTGATGGTGAAACTGCACATCCTAAGGTTTCGATCTTTGACCTTGACTTATTATAACCTTTTTGTTTTAAAGTAGGCAAATGGCATTTTGCCAGCTTAACAAATGCTGTTGTATTTATCTCCTCTCTCCTGAGATCCCTGTTACTTTTAAAATATTGTTTAATTTGCCTGTCTGCTGGCTGACAACTACAGGAAAAAATGCAAATAATTTTCTGGATTTGAGATAAAATGAAATTAGCTTGAGCTGTGCCCTAGTTAAAGAGACACTTAAGTCAACTGAAATTGGCTGTTGTTTAACATCATTGTTTGCTTTATAAAATAGGAAAATACAAACTGTATGGAAAACTCAACACATTAAAGAACAGCAAAGCAGCAAAAACTTATAAAGAAGAGCTTAGCTAAGCAGTATTCTTTGTTTTCTAACTATATGCTGCATTTCCTTTTAGTTAACGTTTGAAATGACACCCGTTATTTCAGCCACATTGTCTAAAGGTTCTGTGAGATGAGGTTGACTGCAAGAAGCTTTTAAATGAAAGTTAAAATCACATCAAAGATTTCAAACAGCAGAAAAGCAACAGCCTTGATGTTTGCACCATCTTGCCATTACTTTCTTTTGGCAGGTAAATAATGGTAGTTTAACAGGAGTCTCCAGTACCTCAGAGGTTTGGGGTTTTTTTTAAGAGTATCTTATATCTGAGACTGCTGAGCATGTTCTGTTGGCAACCTCTGAAACAAATGACCGTACATAAAATAGTATAGATTTTAAAGGCAGTAGCTACTGAGCTGTCCTATCAGAACACCACTGCTCAGGGAGGTTCAGTGTTCATGTAATCATGTGAGAGCAATGACATTTATGCTGCCAGTTGAAGTGAGTGTCCTTTAGAATGTATTTACTCAGCAAAGCACCTCGCTTGATGAAAATCTTGTGGTACAGGTGTTGGAAATCTGCTGAGTCTGGTCTGGGTTTAGTAATGCTGTATTCTTCTATCAGGGAGCTGTCAGAATCCTGTCTTCCTAAAGTCTTTTAATGTTCTTTTTTTTTAAACAAACAAACAAAAAACCAAACAAAAAAACCTCTTTTAAATAATGTGGTATTACCTTGTCTATTCATCATTCTTATAAATGAAGCGAAGCACAGAATGTTTTGTGTTACTTCCTCTGCGGACAGATAATTGCAGTAGGGAGAGGAAACTGAGCAGGGTAAAGTATAAAATCTCTAACAGGATATATAAGTTCCTACTTCTGTTTACTGGGAACTTTATATATATTTTCTTTTTAATTTTCTGAAGTAATGAAAACATTTCAGCCTCTAAAAAGCAACATTATCATGAGTAATAAATCACTTAATATTGCTTCTGAAGATAACTTGCATTAAAAGTAAACCTTTTCCTGTTCTTTCTATCGCTGTATCTCCTCTTCATTACAAATAACCAAGGGACAGCAACAAAGCTACTTGTGGTCCCTTTCTGACATGACAAAATAGGGTATGTATTTATTCCCAGAGCACAAGTTGTAGTCTCTGGCAGTCCTGCAGAGGAGGCTTTCCTTTCTAGCTCTGCAATAGATTTGAGCTTGGCTTCTCCACAACATAATTAAGAGTTCCACGTTGTGGTCTTTCCAGCATCAAAAACTGGACTAATAATACCCTTTAGTATCCTCTCTGTGGTTTTGCTTTGAGAGTTCAGTAGACAGAGCCTTCTGTCAAGGGTATTTCTGAGTTTTTCCAGATCTGTCCATCACCCTCTGTAGATATCCTGACTGTTTTGGGACAGCTTTTTTTAGTGTTCAGTAGAATTTTTCCAAAGAATTAATTCCAAACTGAATTAACCTGTACCAGAAGAAAGCCGCTGTAATTCTGAATGGGGAATGCTTATTAAATGTTTCATTATCTATCTTAAATTATAATAATTGCTATAAAAATAACATTTTTTTTTTTGCATATCTCTGCATTTATCCACCTAAAGTTCACAGAAGGTGATTGTAATATCAGCTGTCACATGAAACGATTTTGCCTTTCACTAACCAGCTCTCCACTGCAACCACCATGTAAATAAACACCAGTTATTCCTGATGGTGCTGGTGGTACAAATACTTAAAGCTTTTGGGTTCACTTGTCAGTATATTCTGCTGTTATCATGATTAAATTTGCAGTCCCGAGGGTTGTTATCAGATAACAGTAAGGGAGAGAATTAGTTTTCAGAATGACACTTCCACTTTTAGTAGGGCCTGAGAGGAGATCAAGAATTAGATGGTAGTTTAGGTAGAAGAGAGTTTAAACTTTGAAAGTTGCTTTGGGGATGAAATTTATAATTAGGCTAGTCAGAAAAAGCACAAACATTAATTTCCTGCTTGTGTCTAGATTTTAAAGCTTTAAAAGTCCCTGTGTGAATCTTTTGATATAGCCAGTTACTTTCTGGGACAATCACAGGCAGCGGCTAGTTCTTCTCGGAGCTAAATTCAGCTTTTTCCGGAGTAAGTGCTCAAAAATAACTACCTTTGCTAAATTGCAGCTTTCTAGCCGACAGATTTCAGGAGCTCTACATCCATCGTCAAGCTCATATGGCCAGGTAATGGCAGCATTAGACTGGTCTGTGTCGGAAGAAGCTGCAGTGGAATTGCTTTGTTGCTCCTTCACTTCTGGAATCCTTGAATTTAAGATCCTGAGATAATAAATACATGTTTCTTCCTTCACTTCCCTTCCCCTTCCGCTGTATGTCATGTTTCCCCTCTTATTCTTGGCTCTAAGTTACTGAGCTTTAAATACATATTTATTCCTCCTTTTTCTTTAATAAGAAATTGTGTTGTGTGTCCCTAATCTCTTTTGTATGGCTGCACTGGTTTTCCTTCTGCTTAATTTTCCCAGTAGTGTAGTTCACAGCAATTTGCTTCAGTTATTTTACTAGGAATCCTTGCATCTAATTATATTGCATTTAATAACAGAAAAAGAATTTTGAGAGCAGCGCTTTGGTAGGATTACCCAGATATTGCCAGCTTCTGCTTCAACCAGACATTCCCTTAACTGCCTAGTACAAAACTTAGAGATCTTAATGGTAAAGAAGCTGAAGCACTCATTTTAATATTCTTCTCATTAACAGCTTTAGAAAGAGAAGATTTAAATTAGTGTTTGAATAGGTATTTTTTTGCATTGTTAAATCTATTGAACTATAGTTCATTTGATGGACTAGAGTTGTAAGTTGTGACTTTCAAAAATGGACTGAAAGCAGAGATGCAGGTGGATGAACTGTTAACTTCAGTGACGGGCAGTCTCTTAGCATCTCTATAAATTGGCATGCATGGGGACTATTCAGCTGCAAAAATTACAGTCAATACAATGGGAAAGTTTGTGTGATTTAATCTGCCTGTCGGTTGTGTTTGGTAGCTGTTAAATGGGAAGAACAGAGAGGTGATTGAGTGGGAAAAGTAACTGGGGAAAAAAACCCTGGAGGGTAGAAGAATGGACGGGAATAAAACCAACCTTTTTTTTCCCCAGTGAATGTGACAAAAGATTCTGAATAAGGTATCAATCAGTGTGCAATCATCTCTGTATAAATCTTGCACTATTTCAGGAAATCTTTTTGTAAGCTTCAAATTCCACTGTAGACTGATTTCAATAGCCAAGTCAGTTTAAGAGGTATTTGTCTGTTCTCCCACCTTTGCTACAGGTTGCTTGGATGTGCCGCCTTAAATGGTGGAGTTGCAAACCCACAATCACCCAAGTGAAAGTGTTTTAAACAGCTCGAAACAACAAAAGACTCCCACGAGATCATCTCGAAGCCAGAGCTTCTGCAGGGTGCAACCGCAGCCTGGTGCAAGCGCTGAGTTTTGGGTTAGCTTGTGTTTGCTTGTACTTCTGTAATCTAGGATGCACAAGCAGACATCAAGGTGGTTCTCTCGGGACTTGACGGGCTTACCCGTCTTCTATCGGTCAAGCTGACCATTGCAGCTTGGCAAACTTGGTCTCTGCCTACCTAAATTTCCACCCAAACCACCAAGAAATCAGGGATACATTCTAAGATTTGAACGGGGGGGGGAGGGGGGTGGGTTGTGGTTTGGCAGGAAATGTGCATTTTTGTTCACTTGACATTTAAAAAAAAAAAAGGCAAGATTAATTTAGGCACACTGAAAATTTAGAAAAGGGTTGTGATTTGGGGGGGCAAATCGGGAGATCTCATACTTTTGTCTTGGGAGCACAGAGTGAATTATGGTATCTGCTGTGGGAACAGAGCATTCTACTTCTCAGCTGGTTGGTGAACATCTTTCTTTGCATGGAACAAAGCAAGTAAGAAAGTACAGAGAAAAAAGATCATGCCTTCTGTGTGCAGGAAATAGAGCCCCTATCTAAACTTCAGTGACCCAGAAAGGAAAAGACAAGGAAACTCAGAAGAAAGCTTGTTAAAATAACTTTTTATATCTAAAGAGTCTATAAAGGTTATTTTAAATATCAACAGCTAAACCTGTCTTAAGTGTAAAAGCAATGGTGTATTTACTGTGGGACAG
The DNA here is from genome assembly GCA_033439905.1 of Ceryle rudis. Lineage (NCBI taxonomy): Eukaryota > Metazoa > Chordata > Aves > Coraciiformes > Cerylidae > Ceryle > Ceryle rudis. The sequence goes on along the minus strand of JAAGNO010011024.1, from coordinate 50,929 downwards.
TAAATATCTATAGCATTATCAGCTCTTTTCAAGCACTTTGGGATCAAGAATTTCTTGATGATCTGAGAGCCTGAGTCAAAAAATTGGGTGTCAGTAGTTCCCACGGTGATGTCCCTGTCTGGTGGATGAACATATCGCGCTCTGCACAAGTTCACTGAAGTTACTTATGATACAAGCCGAGACCTGACACTTCATGTTAGCTTAAGAATGAAATATTCTAAACCTCTGTATTGGAAAAGTTACCTCAGTGGTCCTAGAAACTAACCTGTCAGAACAACAGTTTCTATTCTGGCTGTCATGCTCGCCATTTGTGAGAAGTTCAGAAGTCGGTTTGACAGGTCAGTTTAAAACACATGCATTGAAAAATCCCCCAAACCAAACCACAGCTTATTAAACTCTTAAGGTGATTTGTTAAGGCTTATCTTGAGGATTGTCTTTTTACATTTAATTGCAACAAATTATATTCCTTGAGGGGTTTATATTTTTAAGAAGATAAGCTCTGATTTATCTTTTTTTTTTTCTCTGTTCGAGTTTATTCCAGAGTAATAATCGGGGTTTTTTTTCCTCAGTTTTTTAGGCAGACAAGAAAATGTAAGGCATTGCTACTCATGCCAGCTTTTCAGAGAGGAGAAAGTTGATTTTGTTTTGGTTTCAGTTGCCCTCATGTTCCTATGTGTATATTTATACGAGGGGGTGATTTTTGGCCTCTGTTGCTGGAAGTCATGCCAACTGCATGATGGCAGAACCACGCGACTTTTCCCTGAGTCTCAAAACGGTGTGTCAATCCTATACCACCAGCACCTTCTCATTTGATCCTGTTTGTGCTGTGCTCTGCTGTTGGGATACAGGAGGACAGAACTTGTCTGAAGTGGGGACCCAAGGTATGGGTTGGGAAGGAGACTTTTAAGTGTGCTCTGCTACCTTTCCTATTTTTCCACATCTGGTAGGAGCAGAGTTGCCTGGGTCCCTGTCCCCCTTGCCACCCTCAACAGTGAGGTTGCAAGCAGGGAGCGAGTTGTTCTGAGCCTTTGGGGTCTCTTTTTTCCATGATTCTGTCTCTTTTAATCATCTCTAGCCTAGAATTCATCCAGCTAGATGGTAAGACAACAGCCTTGTTGGCTTTTGCAGGGTACCTGGCCAGTTAAGCTTTGGTTTCAAGATGGGAAGTGTAGGAGGGGCTTTATGTACCCTAAGACCTGATCTGGGTTTTCATAATTAATGAAAGGGATGCACTGGTATGGGATGAGAAGTTGTACATTGACCAGACAAATAGTATAACCCCAAACTCGTGCACGTTTGACCTACTGGGGCTTTTTCTCTCTCTGTTAGTAGTGTTCCCGTGAGATCTGACATCAGCATTGTCCTGCTTCATCCTCACTTTCTGTGAGGTGAGGAGGGAAAAAGAAGCAAAGGCCTGTGTTTGGGGTTTTGCTTGTTTGTGGGGTTTTTTTGTTTGGTTTTGTTTTGTTTTGTGAAACAAAACTCTATGGGAAAAAAAAAAAATCCTTGTTCTGTTTGCCTCTCTTCCCTTGCCACTCCCCACTACTTCTGCCTCGTGTATCGCCAGCCAGGGGTGCAGCGTTTCCAGGCTCCTTTTTGAAGATACTTTATAAATAATTTGAGCACCCTATGTTTGGTTTTGTGGGTTTCTTTTTTGTTGTTTTTTTGGTTGGTTGGTTTGTTGTGTTTTTTGTTTGGTTGGTTTGTTGTGTTTTGTTTTCCCAAATGATTTCTTTACTGTAAGTAATTGTATTTCTGTATAACTGATCTGTGCATGGCAGCTCACATCTAGGGAGGAAAGTCTCAAATGAGTTTGGCCTCTGCTGTGCGAGCATGGAGAAAGGAAATAAAAAAAACAGTTTGACAATAACCCTGGCAATGACAGCTGGGGAGAGAAATGTGTTAAAAAAAAATACAAGTTAGTTTTAACTTGTTTTGAAACAATAAGAATAAATGTGCTACGTAACTGTTACGAACTCAAATAGTATAGGGGACAGCATGCACAGATTTGTCTCCTCTAGCCTCAGCCTGCCCAGTAAAATTTGTTTTATAATTATCAATAGATCAAGGAGGTCAAAGGTGCTTTAAGTTGCGAGTATTTTTAGCAAGAAGGAAAAGCATCTCAGTGGTGTTTCTTCCCATACATTATGATCATAAATCGCATTACCTTCGTATGCTTCAAGACCAATCACGATTTCAGGTTCTGTATCCTCACTTGTGTAGATTTTGTTTCCCAGCACAAAAAGGGATGAATTCTACTTGTTCCTACCTGGTTTGGGGGGGAAAAAAGGGGATGTATGGCTGGATGTATGCTGCAGTTGGGACTATCTGAGGTGGAAAAACATCGGCCGCAGCAGGGCTGGGGGGAGCAAATGCCCTGGCATGTCCCGGGTAAGAAGATTAGGTTAATACTGCAGCACGGACTTAGCAAAAATTAGAGAGGATAATGCTGCATTAATTCACACAGGTCTAGATTTTGTAGCACAATGACAAAACAAAGCTAGTAATAGTCTAAAAATATAACCCTGAATAAAAGAACTTTCTCCTCTTTTTTTTTTCCCCCCCTCTTCCCCCCTCCTCCTGTCATTTCCTGCTTGGGCACCCGAAGTTGGAAACTTTGAGTGGGTTTTGAATGGGATTTCTAAAAAATTAAAAAAAAAAAAAAAAAAGAATTCAAATCTCTGTTTCTGTAGCTGTGACTCAGTCCTGTGGTGCCTATTTGCCTTGTGTCAGGCATGGGGCTGTCTGGGGGAAGCGGAGTGCGCGCATACCCGAACTGTGACGCAAGCTTTGAAATGGCACCAAGTGCGCTCGTAGCATCAAATGTGCTGGATCACGCTGCGGTTCCAGTAACAGCCAGAGCTCTCTTGGCTCCGAGTGGGAAAGTGGTCATGCAGCCTGAAATAAGGGGAGAGGGGCCAAATTGCACATTCATTTGGATAATTAGGTAAACAGTAAATATGAGAAGTCCGTCTCCTGCTCAAACTCCATTGTTTTTTCCTAAAAGTCTATATTTAGATTTGGCAGCCAGATTTATCACAATAATTGGTGCATTGTTAAACAAGGTCACTGATGTGTGTGCATGTTTATCTCTGCTTAACCAGATTGCTTATTTGAAGTAGAAATACCTCTAAAAATATTATGCAGACCTCTTAAAAACTGCATATTCGAGTCCTGAGGCACATGGTCTTTATTAGAAAATAGATGCAATTATTCACGTTCAGTTTTGCAGCTTGAAGTCCCAAGGGATCTGTATATAAAACTGTGGAGATTTGATTACATCCTGATTTTATGTCTCGCCGGTATAGGAGTGTTTCATACGTGTAAAAAACCCTTTTAATAAGGCATAGATTATAATAAGTTCCTAAGTGAAGCCATACGAGCGCCGTCCTGCCTATTGGAACTGGACTACACATGTTCATTAATTTAGTCTAGCTTCGGTGGTTGCTTATGTGTTTATAAAACCCAGCATGGCTTTGTTTTTTATATTTAGAGCAAATACTTCTGGCATGTTGGCAGGTTGGGTTGAAACTTCAAGATGCAATTTCAAAGTCGGACTTTATTGTTCACAGCAGTTCTGCACTGCTCGGTGAGGATGGAACCCAGTTTACTAGCAGTTCTGGGAAAAACCGGCACATAGCAGCTCATTTTCCCTTCTACTGATGAAGTGAGTAAGCACCAAGGCCTTGAGGCGGGATGTTTTCATCAGGTCACTTTTTTGACAATAGCTGCACATCAAGAGAGAGCAGGACAAAAGGATCTTTACTGAAAGTGCTGCCTCTGTGACCTTGGTTGCAGCTGGGGGTTGGCAGGTCATTGCAGAGGGTTGGCAGTAATTTGTTTTGTAGGCAAATAGTAACTTCTTTCTGAAAGCTACTTTCTTTGTTGGTGTCATTTCTGTGGTAGTAGCACCCTAAAGAGGCTTGGACAAAACTGTCTGAGGGTTAAAATAAAAAAGCATTTAAGGAATATCAACTGGAAGGATTTTGCTCAAAGTGGGAGTATGCACTTCAAGGGTTTTTTTTGTGGTGTTCTTTTGTGTTTGGTTTTATTTTTTTTTTGTTTGGTTTGGTGTGGTTTTGTTTGTCAGTTTGTTTGTTTCTTTCCTGGTCCTCTTAAACCTTTTGGTTAAACTTTCCACTTTTGCAATGGAAATAATTGAGAAAATATATATATATATATTTTCCTTAAGGGATGGCTGAACAGTGGCCATCCACTGACCATGCCACTTGCACAAACTTACAAATGGGATTTTGCGTGCTCAATTTGGGAAGGATTTACCTCAGAAACAGGCAGTTCTATCATCTGGTAAGCCAGCATTCACACCTCATGAAACAAAAAAAAAAAGTCATTTCAGAACTTGAAAGAGAAGTAGTCTCTGGTACAGTAATAATGAATGAAAAGACACAAAAGAAAAGAAGTGCTTGTGTCACGGGCATGGCTTGCTGTTGCGTGCAGCCGTTCAAGTATGGGGCTTCAGCCTGTCTGTCCGGCTGACACAGACAGCAGTCCTCAGAAGGACGGTTTTAGTGGCTGGGGATTCTGCCTGGGATGTAATTACTCATGCTTTGTGTAAATCCCTTTTTTATCTCCAGGTTTTTTTTTTTTTTCTGTAGTGAGAAGGTGTGTGTATGTGTCACAAATTGGTTCCCTAATTAGTCTCTGAAAGAGAAATTCTGTTCCCTTCCTCACTTCTCCCTCAAATGCTGAAATTATTCATTATCTCTTTTTTTTTTTTTCTTTTGGGAGAGTCTCTTTTGTACCTGTTGCCATGAGACATATTTTAATATTGATTTTTAAAGGGTTCCATTTAAATTCTCAGTTCAGACTCAGTCTTAGGGATGTCTAGGCTCATCTCTGAGATCACATAGTATTATCATAAGCAGTGTCCTGTACTGGACATCTTGAACGATTCTTTAAATTACAAAGATTCAGATTTAGTCAAAGTGGGTGTGCTCCTTTCTCTTTCCCAGTCTTGTGCTGTTTCAGTGCCCGCAGGTCACCTTGCCTCATCTTTTGGCTCTGCACACTGTTGCCAGTTGTGCAATTGCCTCCAGCCCTGGCGCCGGGCTCACAGCTGGCTTGGCTTGACAGAAGGTATGTCTTCATTTCAGTGCTTCATCACTGTCTGTCTTCTGGCTTTTGCACTGATTCGAGACTCTTTCCAACAGACAACCTGTGGAGAAAGAACTCTTTTGGTTAGAAGGTCATTTAAATTTAATAACTGCTCTTCTTTCTTTTCCTCATCTCTTTTCCCCTCTCTTTTTGTTGTTTCTTTTACTACTTTCTCCATGCGGTGCATAGGAGTTAGTGCTATAGCAACTGGAATTTTACAAAGACCCTCTTCCCAAGCTGGTATTAAATGTTTTAGTTCCAATCTTTTGCCTTTTTGAGATACTGGAGTGTTTTTATCTTTCCACTCTGACATCTATTTCTCTTTTTAGACTAAGGTTTAATATTAAACTCCTATGCATTATTGATTTGTTGTCAGTTGTTGCATTTTAATGTGATAATATTAATTCAGCACTCAGGAAGGGCTATGGGGTGGGTGTTAGATTAGTTCTCATACAGCTTAAGGAATTTCCCTGCCTAAATTGAGAGCCTAAAATAAGTCTAGATTCATTAATTCTTCCTTCTGGTTGGTTCTATTCCCATTTCCATGGCTAATGCTTTTAAAGCTGTTACGTATGCAGGTTTTTAAACCATTGCTTTTTGCAGTCCCATCTAGCAGACAAACACCATTGTATATCCAAGCTGTCAGGAACCCTTTTGCAGACTGGATGTAAAACTAAGTGGAATCTCAAGTGTGTCTTTGGTGATTTCAAAAGTTCAGTTTGTTTAGTTGTGTTCCTTCCAGTCACACACAGATGCCATAAGTGTCAAATGCAGAAGCACATCTCAGTTTCTGTGAGCTAATGGTTCACTTTCTCCTTATGGACTGGAGTTGTTAAAAGTCTCGCTAGTTCGGCCGTGGAATCCTCCAAGTCTGCCTGTTGGCATTTTCTAGCAGTAAACCCAACTCCAGAACAGGTAAGTGCTTGGCACAGGGCACTGAAAAAACCTCTCTACTAATGTGCAGTTGCTACCCAGCTTTCTGCCTGAGCTACCACAACGTCTCCTACTTCACACCACGGCAGGGTAAGAGTTATGACAGCAGACAGAGTGTTTCTATTACTTGTGGTGTTTATATGGTAAATGCAAGGATTATAATTAGGAATGTTGCTCGAGTTTGTTTCTTATTTATACCGTGATACATAATGATTTTGGAGGGCATTGTCAATTGGTTGGTGGTTATCTTTTGTTGCTAGTTGGCTTTACAGAGGGACTTCCGGTATTTGAGAAGCAACATGGTAAAATAGATTTACACAGCTAGTATTGTGTGAAGGAGTTGCTGGAATTAAAGATAGTTTATTCCCTCTGTTGTAGGGAAGAACAGGGTGAAATAAGACTAACAGACTTAGAGCAATTAATTTTCTCAAAAGAATAATTATACCCAATTCCTAATGTCCTTGGTGGACACTGTTGTTGATAGGTCTTATTTTTACAACACTCTGCACCGAGGATGTGGTTCTTTACAGCTAAATAAACATAAAGAGTGCAAAGCTTGAATATATACACCTGTTATTTGGGCATAGTCACCAAAACCATTTTTGAGATGTTTATCCATTAACAGGCCTATATACTATGAATATTTTTCTTCCCTTTAAGGTGCAGTCGGTGAGATCCATGCAGGGATCACATTTAGCAATAAAACTGTGTTCTGCTTTAAGATTGCAGGAATAATGTGGTTCAAGTTGCATGTCATCCTCCCTCCCGTGTGTTGTCCCTGCCCGCCCCCCGCCAAGCCCTTCAAAGGAAAAGGAGTGGGGTGATGGCAAGGTAATTTTGCCTGCTGAAAAACATAGAATCATTTTTGGTTGTAAGAGACCTTTAAGAGCATCAAGTCCAGCCATCAACCCAGCACTGCCAGGTCACCACTAAGGTCATCAAGTCATCACATCTCCCTCAGCACCCCATCTCCATGGCTTTGAAATCCCTCCAGGGATGGGGACTCCACCACTGCCTTGGGCAGCCTGGGCCAGTCTTTGACAACCCTTTCAGGGAAGAAATTTTTCATGATGTCCAACCTAAACCTCCCCTGGTGCATCTGGCGGCCACTTCCTCTTGTCCTATCACTTACTACTTGGGAGAAGAGACTGACAACAACATAATTAAAAGCCTAAATCAGTAGCTTCTGTATGATACTTCAAACAATACTAAGCCTAACCTGTAATCATAAAGAAATGTTTGTGAGATTGCAGGTAAGCACTTTTTTATTTATATAATTGAAGGATAGCTGCAGAAGTTGTCAGAGAGGTAGGTCAGTGCATTTGTGTCTCTTCAGGGGCTGCGGTTGGTGATCTGTGACTCCAGAGGGTTTCCTCCCAGCTTGAGCCCCCTGTCTATGTTGGTGGCTCCACAGCTTGGTGTGCTGGTGAGCCCACGGAGGTGCCGGGCCTGCGGGAGCAGCTGTGTCATGGGCCAAGGCCAAGGACTTGCCTGCCTTACAGGAAACCTGTAAATCAACAAATTTCTGAGGCAAGTGCCACTGCTAACTACAAAACAGGCTTTTTTACTGTTAGGACTTTCCGTGCTACATCGTAGTTGCCAGAGTGTTTCCCTTCAGGTTATACATTTGTTTATTTGCACCGGTGCATGTTGCTAAAACACTGGGCTGGCTCGGGGCAGCATTGCTCGCAGCGGTGTGTGGGCTCGCTCCACGCGCTTGGCTAGCTCCTAAATGCACGTTTTTACGGCCCTTGAAACTTGGCACGAGCTGTGTTTTGTTGTCAGCAACAACAACGAAAGATTGCTAGTGAAATTAAAATCTGGCATTGCTGTTCTACAGGTTTATTCACAACGTATTGAAATGGGATTTTCTTGCTAACTTTTCCTGGCATCCACCCAAAGCACAGCTTCTCATAAATTTATATTATCTCCCTCTGCTCCACTCAGTTGACGGGGCTATAGCAACTTCGCATGCAGATCACAGTAACAGCAAGGAGAAATGAAGCCGGGAGACTTTCAGCTGCAGAGTTTGTATCAGTAGAGAAATTCTAGAAGGTGTTTTGCCACAAAATTAGAGGGCAGAAGTCTTCACGAGTTTTTCAGTACCTGCCTTCAGAAACTAGACCACTGGAAATGCAGAGCTGAGTCAGCCTGTGTCACCACAGTATTGGCTGTGGTGAAAGGTGAAGGGCTTGGAAACACAGGGCAGTGCCAGTACAACACTTAGTGCATGCCTGGGAACAAAAATTTTTGATCAGGAAAATGAGGTGCTCTCTGGCTCTGAGATGTGCTGGTATCACTGGTTAGCTTGCTCGTAGCTGCGTTTCATTCCCAGCATAGTGAGATCAGCATACCTTTTGGATTTATCTGGGACAGGTGAGCTTTCCCACTGGTCACTGATATGTGTTGCTAGCTCAAAGCGTGTCAGATAAACACATGACACATTTGCTCTCAGGAACTCTTAATTCGGGCTCTTTAAGTTCTCTGTGTTCCAGCCATGCCCATTATCAACTCCAGCCAGCCTTGCTCTTCCAGTCCCTAAACCCAAATGCAGCAGTTTTGAAGGTGCTGTTTCATTTCTCCTCTGCGTAACTTCACACACTAAATATGAAGCGGGTGAGCAAATCAGGTGCACTGGTCTGTGTTGAGCTGAGGAGAAGTGATATCCACCTGCAGGAAGTGTCGCAGGGGGAAACAGATGGATCTTGGTGATAGGAGATGGGAAGGGGATGTTAGGTCATTAATTACTTAGCCTTGCATAAACAAAACTTAATATTTTGAAGTCTCTAATTTAAAGGGAAGGAAAAATCTTTTATCTTCTGTGCTATTTAGCTGTATGTCAAGTTGGGTCAATTGAAGACTTTTGTGAGTTTCTGCTTTATATATTGATTATTTCTCCATGAGCTGTTCCAGTGCAGTGAGCATTGGACTGGTTTTGAAGGGGAAAAGAGCGAAGGGAGCTAGACTGCAAAACTGAGGATCTCTGCCTGACTGCATCCCTGCTGGTTTGTCTGGTGAGGATGCCGGGTGCAATTTAGTTTACTTTTCTACATGTTAAAGAACTCATTTGGTGGCTGGTAGTTGGGGACTTAATCTGGGATCTGCTCAGAAGTGGTGTTTTCTTAACAAGCTGCCTTTATCATTTAGAAGAGAAGACTTGGTTGAAACCCAGTAAATGTTAAGGGTTTGTCATGGGTTTGGTGGTTGTGTGAGGGTTGTTTGTTTGGGGTTTTTATTGTTTGTTTTTGTTGCTGTTGCAGTTTGGTTTGTTTTTTTAAACCCTCTTTTCTCTCCCCTTCCACATCTTGGCAAATATTATAAAAAATGAGAAGCTGGTAAGTTTGTGCTTGGTCCAAAACTAATTTAAAATGGAGTAGTTCAGTCATGGGGGGTTTCAATTAATCTATTTCTCAATATAAGCTGCACTAAAGATGAACCTAAAATTGTATACATTGTAGTGCCTTTGCTCAAGCACTAGTCAGCTTTTAGAGAGTGAGCGAGCATTAGACATTGATTTTTATCATCAGGTTCTCCTTACAGCTGCTTGGCAATGCTGCATTTGTTGTTATGTGGTGTTGCTTGTTTTTTGGTTTGCTGGGTTTTTTTAATTGGCTTGTAGCAGTTATTAAACAGCAGATTCTCTGAGGAATTTGTGAAGCTCCATGCAGCAGAGCTGGATAGTTTTCTTGGAAAGCTGAATGGCTGAGAGCGGACTGCCCACGTGGGAGGCTGTTGCCAAAGATTTATCTTCATATGCTCAGTGAAAATGTAATGCTGCTTGTGTACATTTTCCGTGAAGTGTTGTTATTAAGTTAAGAAAGATTGTTTTCCCAGTATGATCCTAAAGCTGAAATATGGTTACATTCCAACATAGCAAATCTTCATTTTGTGCATAAATTACTTAAATATCTAGGAAGAGTGAAATATCTGCTGTTAAACATGTCAAATTGGATGATTAAATGACTGGATTGTTAGGAATAAAACAGTAATTTTCTGAAAAAGCTAAATGAATGATTTGGCACAATGAACTGCAAACATGACCAAAAATAAACTTATTCTGTGGAATATATGCTAGCTGAGGATCACATTTTTAAGCAGTAGGTATTAAAAACAGGGAGGGATAAGTGAAAATATCCCAGATTTTCTCAAGTGAATTGACAAGCTCCTTTCTTCCCCTGCAGTTGTTTTACCTGCTGACAGCTGAGTGGGTGGCTCTGTACGATTAGGGATCTCGCATAACTGAGATGTTAGCAGTCACTGCTCTAAGCTGACTTCTTTGTGATAGTGAGACCGTGTAAATGCTGCCCAAGATAAACTGCTGCTCTGAAAGGACTTGAGTTTTCACATGAGTAACTTGACTGTAGATCAAGGAGAAAGTTCTGCTATGTGAATTACTTTCTTGCCTGTTGTATGTACACAGGGAAATGTTGAAGCCAAGGGAGACTAATTTTAAGTCAGTGGTATTGGATTAGTATAGACAAAGGGTTTGTTTGGGCATCATCTTTGCTACTGATGATGTGTGTAAGGAAGAGAGTCCAGTTTGACTCAAAGGCTAAAATTTTTGAGCTAGCAATTGAAAAGAATTGTTTTGTTTGTAGACTAAGCAAACTTGTGCATCAGTGATTTTATGTCAATAAACACATAAGCCTTGTATGCCTTTTTAGAAGCACTTTGAGAAAGACCCTCTGTAGAGTACCCTGTGAAATTGCAGCTAAGTGAAGGCAGCTGGATAACTGTTTTCTGTGATCTCAAAACGTGTTCATCTGAGCAGTGGTAACGTGAAATCAGAAGTCAAAAGTAAAGACCCTGCTTAACATGATTCAAACTGAAGCTCAACTGTGATGTTCCAGGGGTTCATGTTGAGTGCTTATTGAAGCCTGTCTTTTTCTGTATTGTTAGTTCTGTACAGACCCGTGGTCCAACCCCTGGCCACACCAATACAAATACTTTTAAGTAGAAGTTAACCCGTAACTGGTTTTGCACGTTGCTTCATGCTGTAACATGATACACGGTTAACCTTTGTGTGCGTTCCCTTGCTGAATTGGGTGGTCTGTCTAAGTCGATGATTGATGCAATGCAAACTGCATTGGGAAGGAGATGAAATGACCTTTTTGTACTGTCAGGTGTCCACAGGATGGTGGTGAAAAGGAGAATTAAGATCAGAGCAGTCCTAGTGATCACCTCTGCCCTCGTCAAAAGCCAGCATCTTGCCTAAAGCTTCATTCTATCCAAAGTGCTGTTGTGCTAAATCCCCGCTTCAGAGTAGCGTTGATGCAGCTGCTGTCCTATTACCTGGCTTGAGTCATTTCTGTTGGTCATACAAAGTCCTCTGATGCAGTAGTTACGTGGTTTCAAAATGCTATTTCAAAACATGGTTTGTATGAGTGCTCAGCTTGGTGGTTGTGTTTCACCAGGAGTCAGAAAGCATGCTAGAAATCTACAGCGAGCAAATCCCCAGGAGGACTTCAACTACTGCACTGCCTGCCGTCATTGTCTGTCCTCTCCTGCCCTTCTGTGCTCCCAAACCAAAAGTAGACGTAGATGTGGTAGAGGAAACTTGTACAAACAAGGCCTGCAGAGCTAACCAGAAACCTACCTCCCTCACATTCTCAGTTTTCTCTGCTGATTATGGCTTGTGCCTTTAGTGAACCACACCGTCATCTGTCATATTCATTTATACTTATTTCTGAAGTTCCATAAAGCCTACTTCACCAGACTGGCTAATTCAAAGCATTTGTTCAAAGCAGTACTGCCACAATAGTAGTAAAAGGCTCAGTGAGGAAAACAAGGACCCATTGCTGAAAGGGGTGGGTGATGCAGTGACAGCAGACCCAGTTTAAGTTGGGGTCCTCAGTGCTGTGTTTACCTCAGCCTTCAGAAACAAAGACTTCTGGGCCTTTGTGCTTTGTCAAAGGGATTGAGGAGAAGAAAAACTACTAGTGGATAGGGGTTAAGTCAGGAATTCCTTAAAAGATCTCAACCCGTCCAAGTCCATGGGACCAGATGGGCTGCACCAAAGAGTGATCAGCAACCCCTGGGATCAAGAAATGCAAGACTGTTTTTCCTGGTGAATTCTCTGTCTCATTTTCACACTGGGAGAACTTGTATCTCTGCACATATTCACTGCTCCTAGTGCTTCCTTGAGACATCATGGCTCTGGATGGAAATTGTGGCAGAGTTCTTGTTGTTTAGGTACTTTTTGTCATTGATGACTCGTGCTCTGAGCAGCATGACTTCCTCAAACCACGAGAGTCAGCATCGTTATTTTTGATGCAGAATTTGCATTGCAATGTCTGAGCTGTCCTTGCATCTGAGCTTAGTTGTTGTGACTTCTTCAACATGGTGATGTTACACATTTGCTTCTGTTACTTCTAATTGAGAAATGTTAACTTGCTCCTGAATAAAGTTATTTCTTGTTGTGGTCGATGTCTTTGGGTAACTCCATCCCTATTCCAGGGAGCAGTGATACCCTTTTCCAGATATACTCATAAGTAAGGAAGTTTTTGCATCTGCAACTGTCAGGAATGTTCTTTGGCTGATGACTGCAGCCTAGCTTAAAGGCGAGATCCCATAGTGGGTCAGTTAAGCTTTATTGGTCTGCCAGATGAGATTATCATTTTATTTAACCAGAGAAGTAGTTTTCATTGTCACTTGATTGCCAAGGGTCTGTCAGCATTTCCATTATAACCCCCCTATTTTCAGGGATTTGAGTAGACTTGAGATTTAAGTGTTCTGGTCTAAAACTTGGCAAGTGTGATCTGACTTCACCAGCGGATATTTTCTTTGAGATTTTAAAATAGTCAGCTGTTTCTTAAATTGTAGAGAAGGCAAGGGTTGGTTTTTTCGTGGTGTTTCTTCCC
>JAAGNO010011024.1:0-37921 GCA_033439905.1 Ceryle rudis | reverse complement strand
CATAAAAATAAACCCCTATTCTGTTTCTGTGGGGTAGGTTGTTTTTTTTTTGCTTGGTTGGTTGGTTTTTTTGTTGTTGTTTAAAAAAGGGAGGTGGGGGGAGAAAAAGGAAAATCTGCCTAGTGTCCTGTTCTGTTAGCCAGAGGATCCTACCTTGAAACCTTCCTATTGCTCAAAACCTTCCCTTTACTTTGGTCTGTGTTGGGTGAAGTCCCACCCACCCTCTGTATTCCTTCTCTCGTCCTTTTTACTTATTTCCCTTCAGTGTATTTACACTCTCCCTACATTAAGTTGCAGCTTTTCTTCTCCTTACTCCATTCCTCCCCTTTGCCTTCCTCTTTGGTTCTTCCAGAGTGTGATTCTGATGAATCTGCCTATTTACCTCTCTCTAAAAGGCAACTCTGAGGTATTCTTAAATTATACAACGTACCTGTGGCAAATAGAAACACTAAGAATCGCCTTTATGTTGTATATTACTTTACACTTAACTATATATGTATAGTTATGTACTTTACTACTTAAGAACACAGCGTGCACAACTCTCAGTTGAGTATTGCGTATTTTTACTGCTTTTCTTGAGACTTTGCCGTGACTCCAGAGTGAAGTACTTTCTCATTCTTTTTTTTTTTCTTTTTTTTTTTCTTTTTTTTTTCTCTTTTTTTGTAACCAAATCTTTAATGTAGCCTGAAAAAAAGTGAAGTGTGATTGGCGCAGCACACCACTGTGGGTTTGCATGGCTGGGCTCTTTTAGTCATTTCCTGAGAGCTTGGTGCAGAAATGTGACAGCGCAGGAAGCAGCAGCAAGCTCAGCAAGGCTTCGTGTGCAGTTAGAAGTCAGCTTGGTAGAGGTGAGGGCATGTTCTTCTTGCTGAGATGGCATTGGTGCTCAAGATCTTCAGGAAGAACCTCTGTTGTCTTGCAGTACACAGTGGTTAACGAAGTGGCTGGGGCTTTAAAATGGTGAGTGAAGAACTGCGGTATATGACTGTTAAGCAACGAGGAATGTAAATGAAGAGTTGAAATTTAAGGGGTGGAAAATGAGTGCTTTCAAAAAGCACTATAGTCTCTCTCCCAGGATCTTCAGAAGATCATTGTCGGAACAAGATGCTGGCACTGCTGCCTTGAAGGACTATCATTGGTACCACCAAATGAAAAGCAAGAAGATGAATAAACAAACAAGGTCTGACCCAGAGAAACCTCTTGGAGTGTACTGGTGGCAGACACATCCTCGGCTTCCCTGGAGGATAAGCAAAAGGGAGGGCTCATGCAGCCTGAAAGGGGAATGTGACGATCCAAGTCTTGCCAAAAGTTCTGCAAGCATGGATGCTGCCAGTGCTGATGATCTCCACAAAGACCCAAAAGAGATATTTCTTCAGGCAAGGACTAGACCGTTTCGAGTTCCCTTCAACCGCTCTTTTTCTGAACCTGTGCCACACACTGGGAACAGGAATGCCAAGCCCTTTCTGCAAGCTGTGCATTCGGTAGACTCTGAACAGCAGGGTTATTTCATCCGTGGCATTTTCTCCTCTCTCTCAAGTGGCTTTTCAAAGATAATGAGTCGAAAAGGGGAGCCTGGCAGTGAGTTGGTAAATGAAGGGAAGACAGACGATAATAAGAGTGATTTGAGCACAGGTAATGAACTCATTTTTCGTTTGTTCTATTTCTGTTTGTGTGACAGGTGAGTGAAGTGAAACAGTCTTTGGGACACACAGTAGTTTTTTAAACTGTTTTTTGACTTAGCTTTATTAACGTGACATTGGCAACTTGCTGATATTCTATCTTAATTTTTAAAAAAGCAACTGAGAAAAGGCCTTTCTTGATAAGGAAGTGGTGCGAGATGTTTTGGTGTGTGCTTAGAAACTTGGAAGTCCCTTTAAAACAAGCACATCTGGTGGAATCAGCAGCACTTCTCTTTCAGATGCACCCTGTGTGTGTGATATACACAGTCCTACAAGCACAGTTGCCTCTGTGGTGTTGTAGTGCCCTGATTGAGATAGCAAGCCAGCTACTGTCAATGAAGTACTAGGGGGAGAGAGAAATTAAGCTGTCTTCTAAACGGTGTTCGAGATAGTGGCACGGATCTAGTTCTTCATATGAGGTTCACCGTTTTGTAATCAACCAGATAAACTGATGGCTGCTCTCTGGTAGATGCCAAGGACAGCAGTGTTGCAAAGGGTTAGTCAGCTGGGATTGAGGTCAACAAGATGCCAGTCTGAGATTTCATTTGAATCTACCCTGCTGATAACAAGACTCAGAAAGCGGGGGGGGGAAGGAGGGAAGGGGAGAAATTTGCTTTCTGTTTTCTCTGTCTTTCCCGTAACTTTCTAGTGGGCTGCCCAGCCCAGATAACTGATGCTGCTTTGGGGGGAAAAAAAAAAAATCACAAAAGTTTAAATTTGTAATAAAACCAAACATAAACCTTCATGCTCTCCAAAACCTCCTCGCTTTCCAGTGTCCTTCAGATTATTGCATTAAAAGCCTGATGACATCTGGATCTAGTTGCGAATGCTGGAGAAGTCGTGAGTATTCAAAAAAACTCAGCATAGTAGTAGTGAAAGAAGAATATACTCTGTCTACAGCGGTATTCAGTCTTTCAGTCACGGTGGAATGTCACTGACAGGCTTATGTTTGCTACTGGAAACACTCACATTGTTTTAAAACAAAAACAAATGTGCAGAAAGAAGAAACAGCTAAGAAGGACTATATCTAGTTCAAACGTAGTTACATACAGTCACTGATGCATGTTTCTCAGTTGGAATTTGGCTTGACGATTGGTGGTGATGCATGGAGTACCAGGAAGAAAAGAAGTAGTAATAGAAAGAGTTTTTTCTTTTTTGTTGAAGGGATTGGTTGGTTTGTTGGTTTGTTGGTTTGGTGTTTTCTCTCCTCTCTGGTCATTCACGTTAGAAACAAAGATTTCTGCTACTACTGTTGGGACCTCCTGGGAGACTGAATTTTTATTGCAAGCTGCCTGGGACTGCTTTTCTGCTTGGTCTCTTCTCCCCACCCATATACATCAACAAGCTGTATTGGGAAGTTGTTCTATGTGATAAAAGCATTTTGGATCAATATCTTGCTGTGTAGGAAGGGCAGAGCACGCTCTAGTTCCTTATTCTCCTCTGTTCTGGTGCACTTTGGTACCAAATGGTTCTCTCAGAATGCTGAAGTATTGTCAGTTGACTTATTGGAATGGTTTGCTTTTAGTCGCATGAAAAGTAAACAGAGGAAGAGGATTATTTGTGAGAAGCCACCACTTGGTAAATTCTTGATGTCAGTTATGGGACAATGGCAAAGCCTTTTGACTCTTTGGGGTCAGACAGACCTCTGTCTGAGCCTGCCAAAACTGGTTTTGCAGAGAGAGAGAATCATGGTTCAGGAACTGAGAGAAAAACAATGAGACTCTAGTTTAAGTCAGTCTCTCTTGAGGGAGGAAGCTGTAGCCAGGAAGGTGTTTGGGGAAATAAGGTGGTTGCAGTCACCCACAAAATTGCCTGAAAGAGACAGGTCCTGCTTGGGCCACCATCACTGGACCACAGAGCTTTTGGTGGGATGAACACCTCCGTGGAGTTTCTTTTCAGCCTTTGCCTTCTCAAAGGTTCAGTCTCTGATCTTCAGGTAGACAACAAGCTTATGTTTAAGAGAACTAGCTCTCCCTGCAAGACATGCTGCTATGTGGCATATATCACCATAGGGCAACTAATTGCTTACTATTGGTTTTAGTTTGCCTTAAAGAAGAGCTGTTCTTGCCAGGGTTAGTTGGAGCTGCTGAGTAGAGTCTCCTGCCCCACACGGCACTGCAGGCTGAGACCTGATAAACCAGTGACAAAACCTTGTGAGCTCCTGGGGTTTAGAGCTTGGGTCTGAGAGAAGTAACTTGGAGACAGAAGGGCAAGATTAATAGACTTAAGTTTTTTTCAACCACAGTCTAGATGCTCAGAAGTGATCAAATCTGTTCCCTTTCCAACTTCCACACAAGTCTGGTTCTCGGGCAGGGGGTCACTGACAATTCTGGTGCCTGGGTGGGCAGAAGGTATTTTCCCATGCCTACAGTCCTGTCTACTGTTTAAAGAAAAATCAAAGATGATGGATTCAGTTTTCCTCTCCAAGTGAGGTAGAATTTAGGAATCCTCAGCCAGTTGAAGTCTGTGGTAAAAATGCTCAGGCACTTTACTGGCCAGGGGATGGTGAGAGGCATGGGGGTTTCTCCAAAATATGCAAATAGTTTGAAATTGGAGCAGCTTGATCAAAAGTCTCCCAGGAAACAGCTGTTTGGGCAGAAATTCTTGTCACTATGACCCAAACCCAAGAGGACCTTTTTTGTGTTTTCAAGTAGAAGGTGGGAGAGGCTTGCTTTGGTGTTCAACCAGGAGAACCTGGAGGCTTGCTTTCTGTCCTTTTTCTGTCCAAGGAGCCAAGGTCTTCCACAAGCTCATTTCATTAAAAGTATTTCCACTTTCCTCTGAAATACTTGCAGATTATCAACTTCTTAAAAGATTCTCTTCATTCCACAGCTTGCCTGGCCTCTTGTGTTTTGCTTCATCTCTGCAGCAGAATGGGTTGCCTACGTGGGTTTGTGTAGTGATTGGTGGAGTTTGCTGCTGATCTTTGTAAGCTGATCTTTGTAGGGAAGAACAGTTCCCTTCTTCAAGAAATGGTTACCTCCCAAAGGAGGATTGACTGTTTTCTTGGCAACTGGAAGAGGGAGGTGGGATTTAAAAAGAAAAGTTAAAAAAAAAAAATCAGAATAAATATTTTCCAGTTGGTCTCACAGTCTAGGAGACTTGTTCAGACACTGCTTCATCAGTTCTTGGCTAGAAATCCCTACTGGATGGACTCACTCATCCTCTCCAGTGATGAAAGGCTGCTGAACCCCAGGAGAGCTGTCTCTGGCTCTGCCTGGAGCTCTGGCAGGGTGCCGAGGCTTCCTGACATGTGGGCTTGGGATGGAGAGGACAGCCAGAGTGGTCGGCCGGTGGGAAGAGCAGGGTTCTTGGCCAGTGTGCTGTATGAGGCTTCACAGGAGAAGCCTGGGCTGGGTATGGGTGTGAAGGAAGTGCTTTTAGTGCATATGGGCTGATTTCTAGCTGCTTGTACAGCCAGGCATTTTTGAACCAACCTTTACATTAGCATGTGCAAAGCCTGAAGGTAAAAAGGTTTTTATGACTTAAGAAATCTAAGAATGTTTTGATTTCTGGTAAATGTTTCAGCTTGAGAAAGGAGAAGTGTCATTCTGATAAACATGTTGATTGTGAACATAACGTGAGTTTGGTAGAAACAAGATAAGGAAGGAGCTATGCAGACAAAGCCTTGGATCCAAGGGTTGCAGGTGAGCTGCTGCACCTTTGATTTTTATTATTATTTCTGAGAATTACCAGTGACCCTTTAACACTGTTGAGAATGGATTTGTGAGTGAGTTCTCAGATAACATTTATTTCACTGTTCCTTCTTATCTGGGTCTTAGGGCTGTGGGAGTTGTAATTGTAGATTGATGACAAAATAATTCTTCAGCAGAATCAATTACCTATATCTTCCCTGGGTATCTCTGTTTGAGTTTTGGGGGTGGGAAGAGAGTAAACACTGATTTCTTTTATGTAGTGTGCATTTAGCTGTCACAGTTGCTCTCCTGTTGCAAAGACGCTTCTTCAGCATTATTTCCTTCTCTTCACCTGGATAAAGATATGTTTCTTCAGTCTTTTAATTTTGATTTCAGGCTTCAATTCATTTAATAGAGTTTTTTTGTGCCTAGTGTGAGAGAGAATATTTTATATCCTTCCTTGCTTTTCTGGAATTGATTTAGTGGTTTTTTGAGTCAGTTTGGGGTTTTTTTGTTTGGTTGGTTTTTAATTAGAGTTTTAAAAGTGATTCAAACTCTGTGCTCTTTTTTAAATATCTCTACAGTCTAGAGTAATCAAATTCTATTCCTTATATCTTTCCACATAAACTTACGAGACTTGGATTTTCACATTTATAACTCAAAACCAGGGCAGTTCCACCTCTTCCATCGAGTCCAAAATACAAAACTGTTTCTTCCTGGCTGAGACAGGAGTTTAGTATCTATTACTCGCTGGAACAGCTTTTCTGTTTTCATGTTTTTAAAACCACGTTCTCATTTTAGAAGTCATTCTATTGATTCATGTTCCTCCACCCCCAAATCTCTTTTGCTCTTAAGTGGTTTATTTTTGCTCAGTTTTTTTAGGGAACTTTTACACAATTGAGCTTATTCTGTGATTCCTGTGTTCATTTAAGTGCTGTGCAAGTGTCGGTCTATGCTCCTTCTGCTACGATCCCCTATGTTCTGTTGCAAGGTGTAGCATCAGTGTTGAAACTCATTCACCCTTACTTGTTGGAAGCGATTTAAGATCTTCGCTTATACCTGGTCCCTACGTTGCATGAACATGGCTGGGTTTTATAGAGTTATAACTATGAAAATAAAACATTGCAGTCCAGTATCGGTTTGTCTTTTTTGAAGTGTAATGTGGCTTTGTGGTAGCAAATTTTGTGTTACGTGGTGTATTGAAAATTACAGGGGCATGGGGGTGCACAGGGGAGCGTTTCTGGCATTTGGCAGCTTTGAGTATCATTTAAACACCCCACCCTGCCCCCCAAAGTGTTTCCTTGTGCTAGTGAGCCGTGCCTGGTTCGTCCCAAGCAATTTCAACATTTAATATGGGCAATAGGCTAATGCTATTCAGCTGAATATTTATGAACACAACACAAAATAATTAGCCATAATATTTGAAGGTAATAAAATTCCACTTATCTGGTTTCAATTACACTTAACAAATGGTGTCTCTAAGCAGGTAGTTGTGCTCATTTCGGTGTTGATTGTTGATTTTCCTTTCTTTAAGCCGCAGACCATTTTATCTGAATCCAAAAATTAACTTTCAGTGGGATGAATGAGGGCATTTACATTTGCAAGAGCTATTTTCTGACTCGTGAAATCACAGCAAGTGAATGGTAGAGTTTTGCATTCCACGTTGCTTTTTGTTGGTTTTGTGGTTCATATCCGTGGGCCTGTTGAGATGTTGTACTTTGTGCTGCTTGTGCAGAGGAGACTGACAGCTGGTGCATGCAAGAATATTATCTGTGATTACCTTGATCATGGGAAGTTATTGCACAGGAATTATCTGAGGAGGGGGTATTTGTATCCTAGAGACATCTTGTCTCCTGTATTTTCTTTGCAGGGAGATAGGGATTTAAAGAGATGCAGCTTTCTTAGAGGCAGCCAAAGAGTGAAAGCGTGGAGATTAGGAGAAAGGGCTCCCAGTGAAATAAAGATTTGGGAGTTTGGTAGGAGAAGCTTTTCCTTTGATAACAGGCCAGACAGGGTCAAAAGGAAGTGACTGGAGGAGGAAAAACAGTCTTTGCTTTCCAGAAGAGGAGCTGGGTCTGGAGCAGTTGGATTTGGAGTCTTTGGCAAAGCTTCATGTTTCGACTGTTTAATCTCCGGAAAGAGAAACTTTAGCTGTGTGAGCCAAAAGGGCAGGTTCTCCAGGAGGGCAGCAGGAGATAGATGCTCCTGGTCTAGGGGTGCCTGCAGCACGTCAGCACCTACCCTGCAGCCCATGAGGGCAGCCAGTTTCTCCCAAGGGTGAGAAGCTGTTTGTCCCAAGGGTATGAGAGAGTGCAGGATTAGGAAGCATGAAAGAAACTGTGTTAGATATTTTTCAAAATCCTATATTCTACTTCAATATAGGCCTAGAACACAGCTGTCGGAGCGTGCAGAAAGGGGAACTGTACCCTGTGGTTCAGCTCTTTCTCTGTTAAGCTCATCCAACACTGGAAATAAGAACTTTAACTCTTGTAGACACGTATATTTAGACCCTGTAGCAAGAGGGTAAGTTCTGATGTGGTAGGATTTTCAGGCAAAGCTCTCTGGTTTGCGTTTCCACCAGTGCTGCCTGTAATGGAACTTGGCGCGAGATGAAAAATTGCCCTGTGTGATTACACAACAAGTGCTTCCTAGGCATGGTGACCCCTTTTTTCCCTTAAAATAACAAACCCAAAGGAAAGTATTTGGATTTTAGGTCTTTGAGTTTTTTCCAAATAGCAAATGGTGTAGATCTGTAATGCTAACAGTATGTGATTTAGGACTCAAAGCAATGGCATTTTAGAAGTAAACAAACATGCACAAGATTATCTGTGCCCCTATTTATACCATTACTCTGTTACAGAGTTACTTGATCACTTGCTTTAACTTGTATTATAATTTAGCCTTATATTTTGTGTGGTGATGCTTTCTCTGTGGTAGTTACTGAAGAGACTCTGTAGAGTCTTCTGAAATAAATACTTCATAATCTTGTAAAACATCACTTATTTAAAGGAAGCTGTTTACATAAACAACCCACTAATGCGTGAAACTCCTGACATGTTGGTGTTGAAACCGAACTGTCCCCTGCATGGTTTTGTTCTTACTATGAGGAAGGCTGAAGCTAGACATCTGGTCTTCTGTGGGCGAGAGAGCTCTTCACAAGTTATGGGACTGTATGTTCAAGTGAAGTTAAAAAATATTTTGTACAGTGAAGGTGAGGAAAAAAAGATGGAAATAGCTAGTTTTTCAAAGAAGCTTATGTTTTAGAGGGTAGGCAGTCTCTGTCTTTATCCCTTATGGGGGTTATCTTTATCCCTTATGAGATAAAGATATCTCATAAGCAGCATTAAAATGGTGCTTGTTTTAATGTGCACATTTGGCATAGGAGCATCCTTCTCAAAAGCCGCTCATCTGAAAACTGATGCAGGATGGAGACAGACTATTGACAGTGGTGTGTGAGAACAGGTAGCCAGCAAACGCACTTCCAGCTCAGATGCACATATTTCTGTCAGCCATCACCACACATCGCTACCTATGCTGTCAGTAGGTTTGAGACCTAGGAGATCAGAATTATGTGTTGGTTTAATAGTTTCTTGCCTCCCTGTATGGTTTGGATTCTACTTCTTGACGTGCATTTCTTTTGCAAAGCTCCCTGATTCTCCTCATCCTCCCTCTCCTCTTGTTACAGACAAATCCCTCTTTCTAAAAAGTAAAATGCACGAAAGAACACTGCCAATTCCAATGGCAAGTTGTAAGCAAACCTGCTTATTCATTTTATGTCTGAATTTAGCTGCTTTTGCATGTTTTGTAGGAATTGAAGTTGTTTCCTGCATCCCATACTCTGACTACTCCTAAGTAAAACCTTAAAATCTTCTGAGATTATCGCATACTTCTGTGATGACAGAATGGTCGGACTTCTTTCTAGGTGCATCTCACTCATCTGAAGTTGAGGTGCTGTAGATTTTCTTCTGCTTACCTCTGAGTTTCCAATGCGTTTTCACAGATTGAATAAAAGCCATTTTAATGTAGTCACTCATCAGAGCAATTCTCTAACAGTCATTTAGTGACACAGATGCTTTGGCAAGCAGCTTGGATAAATTACTACCAAAAAAAAGTCTCCTAAACATTAAATTCTTGCAACATGTCTCCATCTACCTTATCCCACCTACAAGCTCTGGTTGCATTTGTACAGGAGAAGAGGCTTTGTCGGGTAGAGCCACTGAATGAGCTGCCTGGAGGAGAAGGTGAATACACAGATGTGAATAGGTCCTGGCTGCCAATGGTCATCTTCAATTGAGCAATGCTTTTTTATGTTACCGATTGAGCATATTGGCTGTGTCCCATATAAATAGCCTGGCTTAGTAATCAGTTCCTCTGTGAGCTTTATTAAGCAACAAAGACTTGCTTGTTTAATATACTAAGCATTTTCAGGCTGAGGGTGCCGAGTCTGGGGTGGTCAGCAAGGGCAGGCGTCTGTCTGCAGTGTGGTTGGTGGCAGGTTTCTCAACAGCTCTCCTGTAGCTTGATAAAACAAGTATGGTTCAAGCCTCTGATGTCTTGAAATGACAGTGCTTTCCTTTGAGGTAGTACCAAATGATACTGAGACTTATTCTTACGAAAATAGGATGAAGTTGTGAAAAGGAATGGTGGAGGAAAAGATAATCTTTTAATTTGCTGCAAAAGAGCTGAATCATGTTTCAACACTGGTTTTTGTGATTTCTGACCGTGACTTTCACCCCGCTTGCATGTGGAACTGTCACGTGGAGATTTGACTCTTATTTATGATGTCTTAGTGTTAGAGATTACCTGTGTTAGTAAAAGCCTTTTAATTCAGAAGATTTGTAGAAAGCATGAGGCACCTAGGAGGGTGTTGAATACTCTGTCAGGGATGGAGGTTAGGCCCTGGTGACTTTGTGGGGCTAGGCATCAAGAGTTTTGTGTATCTCTTACTGTTAATGCATAATCTCAAGGAAATGGCTGAGCTAGTTGCCCTGGTACTTCAGACAAGTCAATCGGATGGCAGTGTACATAAAAAAGGAAAGAGCAAAACATCATATGTCAGCAAAAGATGGTGCAAAATTTTCTTTATCTTGGTCCTGCAGAGACAAATCTTGGATGTGTCCAAAATCAGTCTACCTGTCTCCAGTGCAGCACAGCTAATGACATGTTTTTGGGGTTTTTTTTCCACCTCCTCATACAGATCTGTGATTGCTGCAGCAGCTATTTTAGCTGTGCTAACAAGGTAATTTTTAGTTGGCTTATCCGTAGCAGCAGGGAGCTCATTGCAGGTTGCCCCAAAACCTGCCTGAGGAGCTCATTAGACTGACAGGTCATTAGCTCCTGCTTAGATCTACTCTTAACAGCTGCAAAAGGGGAACACTTCTTTCTAGGAAATGTTTTTCCTTCTTCATTGCAGAGTTTCTTCTGAGCTTTCTGTGAATGCTGCATGTCTATAAACAGAAGTGAAGGCCCTTAAATATAATTGTAAAATGCTGGTGGGTTTGTCTTGGGGTGGAATTATACCTGTAGAGCTGACATTTTGAGTTACTTAACAAAAGACGTGAATGGCTCATATCTACTAATTGAGAAATCTGTGTTTGCACAGCAACCAAACGAATTTCTTGTGTCCATATGTAGCATCTCAAATGGTTAGTGCCAGCAATACGACAGCCTGGCTGTGCTGTGCAGCATATGTGCCAAGACTTCTGATACCTTCCTACTGTTACTGTGGAAACTATAATTTTGAACTCCACACTTTTGAACTCCACTTCCTGAAACAGGTTTGGGGGTTTTTTTGTTGTTTGTTTCTTCTGAGCCAAAAAGGTGACAAAATCTGCACACTGAGAAAGAAATATTCTTGTGCAGGATGAACCCAGCTGGGGCACCTAGTGGTGCTTGATGGGGACTCACGTGTTCAAATGGATATAGGTACATTTGTTTTATTGGCAAAACTCTAGGTAGTCATGTTATATATGAACTAATACACATGAATCTAGGGAGACCTCTCCTGAGAAATGGAAACTATAGAATACAAGGGGAAGAAAAACATCCTTACTGAGTCATATGTTTTTGAATCATCAATTATGTGGAGGGGAAAAAAGTGACAGCATAGAGCCTCATTGGTTGTACGAGACGATCACTGTAGGTCCCTTCCAACTGAAATATTCTACGTGTCTGTATTCCTGTGTTTCATCAGACTCCCGCCCTGTGCCCAGCAGGCCCGAGCTGAATTGAAAACATATACAGCAATCTCCGCTCTGAATTAACTTCTGCCTGGCTATATAATTTCAAAGAGGAACACTTTCAGGGTGATGATAGGTTTTGTCTACATCTGTAATGTCTCATTTGTCTTTGGATACCCAACAGCCGTCACTTTGTTTATTTGGAGATGAGCAAACATGAAGCTGAATGTACTTTTCAGTGATCAATGCAAGTCAACGTGAAAAATGGAGATCGTTATAAAAAACACACACGCATATATGAATATTTAGCAAGGTTTACTAGATTGATTGCTCCTAAACCGAGAGCTCGACTCGTCTTATGTGCAGAGAATTCACAAAGAGACAGTCATAGCCCAGGGACAGTGAAGTGTGGTTACTGATGGATAGAATAAAATTCAAGCCTGTTTGCATTTTAATTGATTTTAATCACATGAGAGTTTGGGAAACAAAAAATAGGGTGGGGTTTTTTTTTTTTTTCTTTTCATCATTGTGTCTGATTGCTTCAGGGCTAGCAGCAGTGGTCCCAGGTACCAAGATATCATTGTCAGCTCTTGTATTGTTATTAAAAAAGGCTTTTACAAAGGCAGGGGATGTGCAGGATCATCATTAGTCACTGAGAGCAGGACAAAATAATACCGGTCTGGAGACGTGGCAAGGAAAGCAGAGCTTAAAGTTGTTGGCAGACTACGTGGTAAGGAGGAAAAGATCGAGATGCCATGCACAGATTTTATTGCCAGAGATTTACAGAAATAAGTTTGACATCCATCAGGGGCTGGGGGATAGGGTACCATCCTGCTCTAATGACGTGGAAGCAGCGCAGTCTGTCTTTGTCATTTCTGCTGTCTGTGAGAAGATCTTCATACATGTTTTAAATGCTCTTGCTTTGTAGAGCTCATGTGGACCAGCTATGCCTGATCCACCTCTCCCTCCCACGGCCTCTGCTGCTGCAGCCTCATTCATGCTGTATGGGCTGCTGCTTGTGTCATCTGCAACTCAATTCCCTGCACGATAATATTGGGTAGAATTCATCCTCAACCCCATTGCAAAGACAGCCAAGCAGGGTATTTTGT
This sequence comes from Ceryle rudis, assembly GCA_033439905.1. NCBI lineage: Eukaryota > Metazoa > Chordata > Aves > Coraciiformes > Cerylidae > Ceryle > Ceryle rudis. Next base: position 25,319 of record JAAGNO010011024.1, on the reverse strand, counting down.
GATAATACTATCACTTAAAAAAACCAGGGGGGGTGTGGGTGGAGCAGGGTATGTTTAAAGCACCAAGGTATTTTATAACGGGCAGAAAACAGAGAAGCTAAATTTTTTCCCCCCCTGTATTTTCCTTTGTTATATCACTAAGTGGATGTTTGTGTCTGTTTATACTCTGATTTTGTGTGTGTTTTGAAATCTCATTGTACTCAGTGGTGGAAAATTGGCTGCTTAAGTAAAGGCATGTTAAGGGCAGTTATCTACAGTAGCTGGAAGGAAATGCTTCTCAAATGTATTGTCCAAGTTGGTTCTAGTTAATAATCTCTTGGGTACATGAACTTTCCTTACCTTCTCCACCCATCTTCTGGCAGCAAACAGAATTCTTCGCATTTCAATTTAAAAAGAAAGTAATTAATAAAAATCTGCGCTGCCCCTGTGTAAATTATTTCCCAATTGGCATGAAATGAATTTCAGTAATAACTCAAAAATCACTTGTGTGAGTTGATTATTCCTGCTGGGGGGGACCTCCACGAAACAGTAACATAAAGCAGATCTCTTTAAATGGGCTGAAAATTATTATATTTATATAAAGGTTCCCCTCTCCCTTTCCTCCTGGTCTGGTTGGATTCCCTGTTATAAAATGCAGTTGCGCAGCGGGACTGCTAATTAGATGTTATCGGGCCTGTTTCTGCAAGGTTGTGACCTAGAAATTTCTGTTTAGCATTGCTGTAGGAAAGACATTTTCTCTCCACTGGTTTTTTTATCCTTACTGGGTTAATTTGTTCTCTTCCTGGGATTTTGGAGATGAGCACCTGTGGCCTTAACCCTCTGATGGAAGAGGGGTTGGGTTCTCTGCGTAGGCTTTGTGATGTCAGGTTGCACAGTGTACAGCAGGGAAAACATTGGGGAACAAGTGTGTGTTTGCACTTAGTAGATTTGTGGCGTTAGATAAATCGTCTAAAAAGCAGTGCCGTGAATAATGACAGGCTTGGTCTTCACAAGCCTGATATTTTGCAGGTTTTGGGGAACGTAACAGGAGTAAGGAAGAAAAACTAAGTAGGTGTAGGCTCTAGGGTGGAGGTTATTTGGGGTGAGGATATGGGGTTGCCTTTATTCTTCATGGCATAGCTTATGGAAAGAGAAGGAAATTGTCTGGGTCTATTAAGTAGAGGGAAAATCCAGCTGGAGAATACCTGAAATACTGCACCTTGTTACAGATCCTTTTAATTAGCTAGCCCATCATCAAAGGATACATTAATGATGCTTATTTGGGTCTGCCAAAAGCATAGCAAACCTGCTTCACCTGTTTTTTGGTGGTATCTCAGGAGCCTTGATCTCAGCATGGCTAAGATGGCCAAACCAAGCTTGCCTACAAGAATGCGTTTCCCCTGACACAGAGTCCCCTCAGCACTGGCCATTTCTCTGCCCTGACACTGTTATTTCTTCTCAGGTTGCTTCTTTCTTTCACAGTTAGTTTCCCTTGGCATCACACAGAGTAGGCCTGAATGTATATCCTCAGATTTTTGGGACAAAATTGAGCTTTGATTTGCAAGTATTGACATCATGTGGTAATAAGGAGAGCAAAATGCTCCAGGTCAGGAAGCTCCTGAGCCTTGATCTGAGCCAGCAACTCAAGTGTCCTGCCTTGACCAAATTCATGATGACTTCCTTATGCATAACCCCAGCTTTCCCTCCCTAAAACCAGTTACAATAGCTGGGTTAAATTACAAAGGGGAACTAACCTCGTGTAACCTTTAACTAAAGGTTAAAGGGTAGAGCTGATGAAAGAGGTATTAGAATAGGTCATTACCTCGCTGCACTGGCTTAAATGTGGGATTCAGATTATTTGCAATGAGACATCTCTTTGCATAAATCTAAATATGGCTCAGAATCCCCACTGCATTTATGTAGGATTCACTCTCCTTCCTCTCCAGTTTTGTGTCAGAGCCACCTTTAATGGATGCCGAAAGTCCAGTCCTTTGTACGTTAGCACTGCATTACCAAAGACTTTTCAGGCGTTAGGGGAAAAAAATGGAATGAGGAGCATTGCGGTGCTTTTGTATGTGGTTTTGGTTTTAAGTAGGTCAAATCAGCAAACTGGTCTGTAATAGCTGGTTCCAGGTTCTGCAGAAAATGTTTTGGAAGATGCCAGAAGGAAGGAGAGTGGGTCTTCTGAAAGAGCACGGGGAGTACTGGAGGGCTTCTTTTACATTATATTTGAATCACCTGAGGTGGCCCCTTACTAAGTCATTTGTTTTAAGCAATTAAAATAAGAAAGCTAAATTTAGCCGATGTGCCTGAATGGCCTGGGTAATATGCAAAACAAATGCACAGTGTCATAGTGGGTTTTAGTGTCGTGTGAACTCTCCCTTCAACAAGGGAAATATGCTGATGTCTGTCTGAGACATCAGCAGTGGTTGGAACTCTTATATTCTCTTTTCCCAGAAGTCTGCTGAGGCAAAAAAAAACCCCAAAACAACAAACCCAAAAGAAACTCCTTATCACTCGGGCTTCAAGAAACATTCAGGTTGCAAATAGCTAAAAGAGTAGAGCAGCAACAGGCTGTGCAGTGATGGCAGGGTGACTGAGCATTTAAAACTCTGACATAGGAAAGAGCATCACAGGAAAGCTTTGTGAATTTATTATTATTATTAAAATACTTTATTTTTCCTCTCTTCTTCTCCCTCACCATGAAAACCACCATGGGCAGGGTTGTTTTTTGAGACTAGAGAGCCTGTGTTTCTGTAGAGATAGGTTTGAGGGGAGGGGAATTGAGTAATCCTGCCATTGCTTTCAGAAAGAAGTTTACAGGCTGCATAAATTAAGTTTAAATTAAGTTTATCTGACTGCTGATCAGTGGCAATGAATATATCAGTTTTCTTGAAGGAAAGCCAAAGGTGAAAGCTTCTGAAAGAACTAGCCTGCGTGGTGTAAATCAAACTGCATGTGAAAGCCTGAAAGACAGTGTGTTTGGGTTTCAGTTGTTCCCCTTGAACTTGTGGTCACTGTCTCATCACCTTGTCTGTTCCTGTGGCTCATTCTTGTCTCTGCAGAAGTGCTTCTCTACCTTTGCTCTTCTTGCACCTCCCTCCTTAGCAGAAGAAAGTAAACAGTCTTGTTGTCTTGAAAATGATCTGTGACAGATGAATATCAGCTGGCTGATGCCTCGTTGACAGTGGTGGGGGGTAAAGCTCTTGGTGAACCTTTGGTTTTGATACTTTTGCCAAGCTCTGTGCACTGCTTGTGGTAGACACATACGTTGAGCTTTGACCACAAGCGCAGTGGTATATTTTTCTTGTGCGCACAATGACTGTACAGGAACCAAGCAGCGCTTGCTTTTAAACTGTTTTGGTTTTGTTTTCTTCACAGCTGCCTTGGGCCAAGGTCCTTTTTAAGTTCAGGATGCTTTTCCTCTTGTCTTCTTCCTGCAGTGCTAAAAAGAATAAAGAATTAAGAGGAACCAGCCCAGTCTGGATGCCCAGTCCTGAAGGGGCTGTAAGATGGAGATTAGGGGTTGGTGAGAGCAAGCATTATAGAGAAAAGAACAGGGGGTAGGGTGTAGAGCTGGATAAGAAAAGGACCATGCATAGATTAAGAGGGAAAACTGCAGATTTTTTTTCTCCCACGAATAATTAACTTCTCTGCTATTCTCTGTTTTCCCCTTCCTAAACCTCTCATAAAAGCCTCTCCTGGCTTTGGGGAGAAGTGTCACTTGAGAATCTTCTCAGAACTTGGCAGCTCTGTAATAGGGGCATGTAATCTTTTATAATCCTCTCTACAGGTTTGTAATAACCATTTCTGTTTTGAGATTCCAAAGTGTTTTGTAGGCCAAGTGAGAATTTAACTGCAAGAGAAAAATGTACTTAATATTCAGGAGCAAAGATGAGTGGTCCTGGGCAGGGAATGAGAATTGACTAAGAAGGAATGAAAACCTCCTGAGTATTGTAGGAAGGGTCATGGCAGTGGCTTTGAGCAACAGCAGGTTATTTGAAATCTTAGGTATCCTGGGAACCAAATTGTTGGGGCTTTTTGTTTTGGTTGGGTTTGTTGTTTTGGGTTTTTTTTTTTTTGTTGGTTTTGTTTTTGGGTTTTTTGGGGTTTTTTTTGGTTTTTTTTTTGTTTTGTTTTTTTTGTTTTTTTACACAGATAGCAGCTTCTGTTGCAATGATGTCATGAGATTTACAGGGCTGCACAAAGAGCCGCTTGTTTGCAGGCTCATATGGGAGGTTGGGCTGAGCACAAAGTGCACCTGTGTGTTTTGTAAGGTCCCCACCTTGATTGGGTTGTGTTTTCTGATTCCACTTGCGGAGCTATGAAGCGCATGGGTGAGCACATGATTTGAGGCTGCTGGCAGCGATCCACTTGAGAAGGTGCTGGTGTCTCCCGATAGACACATCTTTCACACTGTCTCTCACAAACCTGGCTGGGTACAGGCCATGAGAACAGGGATGTGGAGAGAGGCACAGCCAAGGGAAGCGAGGATCTATTACCCTTTGTAAGTTCAGCAATCGGCTGTGCAGCACGTAAGAAGCTTAGAGGAGCTCAGCAGTGTTCAAGCTAATTGGCAGCTTTAAATTGCTATTAAGGGCTCCCACACCTTTTGCTCAAAGAAGCTGCACAGTGGCAGCAAGATGGTGCAACTGGCTGCTTTCTAATCAGAACTACCCTGCTAGGCCAGTTTTAGCTCTACGCCTAATTTTTGCTTCTTCCACAAGCTCCTTAGCTCTTGTTTTTTAGGACTTTGCAAGAAAGCTCGAGACTGCTGGCACACTCAGCATCTGCTCGCTAAACTACTCGTGAGATTTTAAGACTTGTGATTTCTTTTTTGGAATGACTCCATGATTTTTTCCCTTTTGCAAAGAAAATCGCAGTGAAACTGCTTGCACAGTTGTGGCCTAACTTAATTTGTGCTCTCAAGCTTCCACGGGGCACTTGGGTACCAGGGAACACTGAACCTTTTCAGCGGATGTTAGGGGCTGAGGGTGGTAAATGTGTTAGCACAGGTCTTGGGAAAGGTTTGGATGTTGAACTGCATGTGCTACAGGGAAATCTTGGTCGATCTCTGCCGTAGTCTCAGCCTTGGTGTGAAAACTACTGAGCTTTTTGATAGGCAAAGTGGCGACGTTGCAAGTCTAGGGCAGATGTACTGACTCAGGACCAAGTTAAATTGGCAGAGCTGCTTGGGAGCTCAGCTGGGAGAACGAGCCTGCTGTACCTTGTTCGCTGCCGGCCGTCTCTTGTACAAACAAGTCACATCTCTCCTAGGGAAGGAACGAAGGGGTGCGAATGATGTCAGCAACAGAGAGGAGAGGCAGCAAGAGCTCATTCTTCTGGGAGATGCCAGGCTCATTGAACAGTAGCATTCTGTATTTTGTCTCCTGCTGGTTGCAAGGGAGGCAGCCCCTGGTTGGCAATTAAGTATTCACTCATCACATAGTTTAGCCCTTCCCACATGAAATTGCTCCTTACTTTTTTTTTTCAAATGAAGAAAATTTGTAGGAAATTTAAGAATCTGGCCATAGCTCTGGCAGTGGACAAAAGTTGATGCTCGGTCTTTGAGCTTTAAAGGTTAATCTTGCTTTCTCTGTGTTGAGGTGAGACTGCTGCACATGGACAGAGCAGAATGGTGGTCCTTTTTCTCCCACCCCATCACAGATCTCATCAAAGCTTTCCAGCAGCTGGTGGAAAAAAAGCTGTGCCCTTATCTCTTTGCAGAAGAGATGCACAGTCCTCATTCAGAGGAGAGGAAAAAACCTCCAAACCCTACCCATCAGCAGTGAGCAGCAGATACCTTTAGACTTTTCTAACTTTTAAGAGATTCCTTTGCCCAGAGTTGGCCAATTGATGGTAGAGAAATGAAAGCTCACACAGTAAGCATTAAAAAATGCCATGGTGATATTTCTGTGAGGGTACAGGGCAAGAAAACTGCACCTGATTGAGCAGTTTTTACATGAATCTGTGGCTTATGAGGTTCTCCACTGGGATAATGGAAAACCAGTTTTTAGACTGTGCCTGATCACTCAATAAAAGAGCAGTGGAAAGTTAATAGGTTAGATTGGCAAGATCAGCCTATATTAGAAAAACTGAAGATCTTTTGAAGAATTGGTGTTGCAGTGCCAGATATATTGGAAGCTGAGAAAGTCATGGCATTGGTCGTGACTTCTGCCAGCTTCACAAAGTACCATTTTCACCTCCTTCAACATTTTATGGCTTTAGTCTCTGCAGAATAGATTTTCCAGGTAGTGTTTTGGCTGTAACCAGTTGTGAGAGCTTCTGAGATCTCTGAAACCTGATGGTTTGACTAAGCTTCCCTTGCCTCCTACCCATGATATTAGGTTTCCGTACAAGAATTTGGTTATTGCTGCCTGCAGCTGCCAGAGGAGAGCGACCAGATTCGGCAGAATTGAGGGCCAGTCGTTGCACATATGATGAAGTTTGTGGAGTGCAGTGATTAAATATAACAGAAGGAATTCACGCTAGATACTTAACCTCTGTAATAACATCCTATATAAATAGCATGCCTCTCATCCCAGAGGATCTGCTTATGCTTTCTACACTTAAAATAACACCTAGCCAGAGAGAGCTGCTGCTGACCATGAAAATGTAGGTGCCTCTTGACTGAAATGGAGCCGTGCCACACAGTGATTTTTAGAGGGGTGAGTGAGCAATGGTGTATCTCACAATAGCTACACGAAGCTTCCTAGAAAACCTACAGTCACTGTCGTGATTCAAAATGAAACGACAGGATTAATGGGTTTATTTCTGTAATGTGTACTGGTCATATCTATTAAGCGTGTTGTGATTCAGAGAAGAATTAATCAAGTCTAAGACCATCTTGTTTTCTCTGTAACATGCGAGTCTCTGCATTAGCACACACAGTATGTGCTGATAGGACAAGAGGAAATGGTCTCAAGTTGTGCCGTGTGAGGTTTATGTTGGACATGAGGAAAAATTTCTTCCTCAAAAGGGCTGTAAGGCACTGTCCCAGGCTGTCCAGGGCAGTGGTGGAGTCCCCATCCCTGAAGGGGTTTCAAACTTGTGTAGATGTGGTGCTGAGGGACATGGTTTAGTGGTGACCTGGCAGTGCTGGGTTAATGGTTGGACTCTATGATCTTAAAGGTCTCTTCCAACCACAACAATTCTGTGATTCTATAAATTGTCTTTATTTTATTATTCAGTTAGTCACGAGCGTTGTATTTTCTGCGCTGGGGCATTGTGGTGGCTGTCCGTACAAACTTGGAGGATAGGTGTCCCCTCCTTCTCCCAAGTGGATTTGTACATCATGATAGGTTTTCTTTGAACAGTTGCTTCTGATAGTCCTCCGTCTGCAGTCCTGCTTGGATCAGAAACTGTTGTTTATGGCTGGGAGATGGTTTGAGAAATCAGAAATGTAAACAAAAGCTATATATATCAGCATGAGAGAAAGTGGAAGTTGTCTTGATTGTGCTTTTCCTACCAGACCCTCAGTAAGTGACCTCCGTCGTCATCTGCTCTGTGTAAACATTGAGAGATTGTTCCTCATTTAGCTGAGCCAGGGTTGCTCCGAAGCCTGCATCTTCTCTCAGGGCAGTGGCGCTTGAATTCTCTTCTGTTTTAAATCCAGGTCCTGCAGATCTTCATCGGAGCATCACACAGCTGTCTGAAATAGTTGCATATACACACACAGCTGCATATCCCAGAACTCTGCTGTTGCTGTTTATTTTCACTCGCATTAGTGACCTCTTTTGCGGAAATCCTGTCTTATTCCAAGATTCAGGTTTAAGGGAGTGAAACGTGTTGGGACGCGGTGTATTTCCCTTTTTGCCATATCTTTCCTTTGAATCATGAGCTTCATCAGTTTTTAGAGACAGTGTAAGTTCAGCGAAGAGCTCTTAGTTGCTCTTTGTCTTTTGAAGCATCATGTCAATAGAAAGGCTTGTTTCAGCTTCTGTTCAACTGCTTCATAAAGGTTCAAAATGCTGCTTATTCAAACAGGACTTTCTGCTTCTGCACAGCTGGGTAGGCTGGGGTTCTGACAAGCTCTGAGACAATAGTACTTACCTAAAGTTCTCTTGAGTCTTGTCTCTATGGTAAGTACATAAAACCATGGAAACATTGACATTAGGCAAGTAGACCTGTTGTCAAAAGTTGTTAGGGTTCCTACTAATCTCTCTTTAGGGGGGAAAAAAAATCCTCCCCGCATACAAACTTGGCCACTGCATTAGTTATTCAGCTGCTTGGCAGCTCCTTGTTGGAAATACTAGGAACAGAATGTGGACCCTAATAAAGTCGATAAAAATTTGGCAAATACTTCAGTAAGCCTTTGATTTCACCATAGGAAGTGTGTGGCTTAAAAAAGGAGCTTTGACGCATGCCAGGGGTGCTCTTGTCATCACCGGGATGGAGGTTTATTTCTGAATTTTTATTGATGGTAAGAAGGGAGTGCTCTTTGGCAAAGAGACTGAAGGCAAGAGTTTACCTTTAATGTAGTTTTGTTGGCCTGATTTCTGTTAGTTCTGTCCTCTCACTAGCTCTGAAGAGGAGAGAAGATGCTGCTCTTCTGGCTGGGGACTAAATGACACTGGTTTGTCTCTTGGAAGTAATATTCTGATTCTGCCTATTGCCTGCTTTTTTGGAAAGTATTCTCCACTGTAAACACATTTGGAATTAAAAAAATAAAAGAAAAAAAAATTGTTCCATACTTGCAGTGGAAGATTGAGAAAAGTTCCCATCTGATAGCACTGGTACTACTCCCTAAATATGACTAAACTGCCGTCAGATTTTGTAAAATAGCTTACCCTTTCTGTGGGATTGACTTGGCACTGGCTGCTTCTTGTCTTGTTCCCTCTCCCTGCACCAGTCAACACTTTTGTTGTTGTTCTTGTTATGTGACAGCATAACTTTTTTTTTTCCCTTTCTGGTTTTTTTGTTTGTTTGTTTGTTTTTTGGTTTTTTTTTGGGGGGGTGTGTTTTTGTTTTTCTTTTAATAAACTCTGTACTTAAAAAATAATAAGGTACAAGTTGTCATTTGGCTGAGAGAAAGGGAGCTTTGTGGATATTTATAACATGCCTAATGTCATTTTGGAACCCTGAGAAAAACCAACACAGTTTCCAATCTTGAGCTCTGTCAGATGTGGCAGGCAAGCAGTGATGCTCAGTTCAGCAAGGGAGGATGTACCAAGAAGGGGATTTTTTCCAAGCTGTTACTTAACTGATATTAGCATTTGAAGGCACATAAGGCATGACCTTTAATCCTGTTCGTAGACTAACAGATCTGCTTTCTTGAATGTCTCATTATAAGATGTAAAGTGGAAAGGATTGCATCAGACAGGAGAAAGAAATCTGTCACGAGAACTTGCATATTGAGGCACCTTCCTGATTTCACCTCCAGCTCCTGTCTGGAAATTGCACTCATCAGTGAGTTACCCGCTCCAAACAGAAGCCTTCATTCCTCTCTGAGCTGATAGGTAGTGGCCACAAAGTGAGAAAGGACATCCCTGACTTTCAATCTTGCCCAAAAGTATAAGTGGTCCTGGTTATGCAGGGACTTTCTGCCCTTCGCTTCCACAGTGATTCAAACAGAGGTAGTAAATTAGTTTTATGAGGCATTAGTGGAAGAGGTCGGTGGGTTTTATTACATTCATGTGAGATGCTGGAGCCAAGAATGTAAAATGAAAACTGAAGATGAAGAGTACCGGAAAGTAGAACAGGGTTTGTGAAGCCACCAAGTGTATACATGATACTGTGTCAAGTCCCAAAGAGTCTTCAGTCTAAACTGGTAACACACTTCAGAGTAAGTTTTCAAGTTTCAGCTGTTGAGAGAGGCTCCAAAGAGGTCAGCCATGCAGGAGAGTTAGTTGAGAAATAATTCAAGTAGGTGGGACAAATGCATCAAAGCTATGCTGAGATCTTTGTTGCAGCGAGTTTTCTTGTAATGTGTATTCAGCATCTGTTTAGTTTGCAAGCTGGGCTTGCAGCATCTGCCTCGGGGAGAGGACTGAAGGTGTGGGATCTGATACATCAGAAAAACAGCTTGCAACTACTCCTCTTCTTTCAAGAGAGTGCTTGGTCAGCCTGCAGGGGTGGCAGGGCTCTGTCCTGACGTGTGTTCAAAAGGATACCAATACAAACACAAAATATTAATGTTGTGGTGTGCTCTAGCAGTGATTGACAGCTCCAGACACCGAGATGGCATGTTACTCTGCCAGCAGCCTGGGGAAAGCTGTTCTGACATAGCCAGCCCACTTGGCAGCAGAGCTGTGGCTGGCCCGCAGCACCCGATGACTCAGTTAAGTCCTGGAGCTGTTATTGCAATGGAAGAAGTTGTCCTGTTATTTAATTCCTTTGTGCAGCGTATGGATCAGCTGGATGCGGGCCAAGGCCTGTCATTAGTAGAAATTGTAATGCAAAAGTCTTTTGGTGCTGGGTGAGTCGTGACTGTCGATTCTGCGCTGGAGCTAATGGTCCAGAAGGTTGTTCTTTTGCCACGAGAAAGCCCACCGGCAGTTCAAAGTACAGTTTACTTGGTTATCGCTTGGCGTAGCAGCTGGAGACACTCTCCTGCTGCTAGCCCACCCACATGAGCAGGATGGGGCATGCCTTCATCCTGGTTTTCCCTTGTTGATTTATCATGTGCTTTCACTACCCAAGAAACTAGATCCCCAGAGCTCTGATCTTCACATTTCTGTTGCACACTCCAGGTAGGAGCCCATGGCTTCATCATTCTTGCTCATCTTCCCTCTGTTAGCCAGTTGCTCATAGGTTTGTCATCTTTAGGCATGTGCTGCTGTTCAGGAAATCAAGGCCACTGCAGCTCCTGCTGAGGCCTTATTTTGCATCTGGTTAGGTTTTTCTTTGGAGGCCATGATAAATGTGAGCTGAAGCTGTGTCAAAAATCTACCTGAAGGCATAACATCTTGTGTGAGAGCCTGTTGCGCTACAGGAGTTTGCACAAATGCACTTCTGCTTTACAGAGATTGTGGTGGTTTCCCTTTGTTGTGCTTACACCTAAGTAGAATTTTAGGCTATTTCAAGACATGCAGCGTTGCTTGTCACTATTGGAAACTGAGCTTTGTTAGGAGAGGTAACTGCATGGACCACGATTCTGAATCCCAGCTTCTTCCCTGAATTTTTTCACCTGAAATTAAGGGAGCAAAGGTGTGTTTGTTTATTATTTGGAGCAGCCATGCAGTCCTCTTCTTTTTCTTGCTTAAAGGTATCAGATTGCCTCTTTCAAGCATTCTCTTGAATGATCACAAAAATCTTAATGCAACGTGAGGCTGAACCAGGTACTGAAAGCCATTTTTCAGGTTAATTCTCCAGCTTTAGAAGTTAACGCAGAGGCAGATTTGCTGTTACATACAGGAAAAAAGAGCATGAAGGTGTTGCAGCTTTTTCTTAATCGTTGGATGGGATTTGGCACACACAGGGTCTGCAAGAAGTGAAGTCGGTCAGTCAGGCTTCATCACTCAAGATATAACACTTGTGTTCGGACTTGTACTCTTCCTTAACGCTGGGAAGGTTCTGGGTGTTTGAGGATTCGCTGGCCTCTAGTGGTGAAGCTGGGTAGAAGCTCCAAGAAGCATCTGTGTTTAGCACTGTGCAGACATTGGGTTAATATATGTGCTACAAGGAACTTAATGTTACAGAACGCTCATTTTGGTTAATGGCTTCCTGTCACGATTGGAGGAGGTCCTGGGCTCCTGTGCAGCAAGTGCACTGATGTTTGCAGTGTCTACTTTAGACCCGTTAGAGGTAGTCCAGAGACTTCAGGAATCCTACAGCATATGCACTGAGAATGGCCCATTTTTAGATCATAGACTCATAGAATTGTTTGGGTTGGAAGGGATCTTAAAGATCATTCTAGTTCAAATCCCCCTGCCATGGGCAGGGACACCTTCTACTAGACTAGGTCATTCGAAGTCTCAGCGAACCTGGTCTTGAACACATCCAGTGATGTGGCATCCACAACTTCCCTGGGCAACCTGTTCCAGAATCTCACCACTGTCACACTACAAAATTTCTTCCTAATATCTAATGAAAATCTTCCCCTCTAAGTTCAAAACCATGAGCCCTCATCCTATCCCTACATTCCCACACAGAGAGTCTCTCCCTAGCTTTCATTTAGCCCCCTTTAAGTACTGCAAGGCCACACTAACATCTCCCCAGAGCCATCTCTTCTCCAGGCTGAAAAACCTCAGCTCTCTCAGCCTGGCCTCATAAGGGAGCTGCTCCAGCCCCTTGATAATCTTCATGGCCTCCTCTGGCCTCCACTCAAGCAGGTTGATAAATGCCATTGTTGAGATGTTGGTTCTCTGTGATCAATGCAAATAAAGTTGTATAAAACTAGACTGCAAGATAAAAATGAAACTTAATGTTACAAAGCAACCAGAACTTAATCTCCAAACTTTATAAAGGGATGACTTAATTTAAAATTTCTATAAACAGTGCTACCTGTGGCCCTGTTGCATGCATCCTTTTTTTTCCTGTTATTCATATGGTGTTTCTGCCTCCCGTAAAGAGACTGTTATAAGCTGACAGCACGCCTGAATTCCTAGGGTGGCCTTCTCTGTACTCAGTCTTCTCATAGCACTGTCAGCATGCCTTGCTGCTCCACGGCTTCCTCTGATTTTGGGATTGGCACAAAGTCTGCCTGCCTGCCTGTCTGTCTGCAGCACTCCTTTGTGCACTTTCCTTTCCCAGTCTTGCAGAAAAATTCTTTAGTAGCAAGAGGTGTGATGTGAGATGTAGCTCAAGAATGTGAGAGACTTAAGGGAAATTGATTTTAAAATAAATTGCAAAAGATCAGCACTGGGAGCCAAACGAGTTAGATTTTAGGGTTTTTGGGGGGTTGGGTGGGTTTTGTTTGAGATTTTTGTCACTGTAGTGGCAGTGGATGAATGGAAATGCTTGAAGGACTCCTCTATCTGTCACAGTTTAATCAAATAGCTTCCCTAGCAAAAGATGCCAATAAGCCTTTCTCAATTAAATGCCCATCTCTTTGCATTTTTCTCTCCCTTCTTCAAGCCTGCCTTCCTAGATCCCCATTTCCTTTCCTATGTCTCTGTATCCTTAGTCTCAAATAATGTAGTTTAAGATTTAGGGTACATTCAGCACCATAACCTTTTTAGCCGTGGTTCTGAGAAGGGAGTGGAGGGAAGATTGTTTTCACGAGAGCTCTTGGTCATTTCTTTTGATTATATTTAAATCTTTGTGACAAAGACATTTATATTAATCTCAGTCATTGTCATTGTTCGAAGTCATGCTATAAATAAATATTTACAGTGTATATTACGTAGCGTTCCACATGGGTGCCTCCCGGGATTAGCATTTTGTCTCGCAGTGTGCCGAAACAGGCGCAGATCGCAGTTTTGCTCCGCATCTTGCTGCAGAACAGCAGAAGCAAAGGCGCGTGGTGGTTAATGGTGGTTAATGACACATGCTAATGATCGTGGCGTCGTGGTTTTCTGTTCGCAGATGTGAAAGGACCACCTACACATCGACTGTCCTGCGGCCAGTCCCCCTACACTGACACAACAACATGGGAGAGGAAGTACTGCATCCTGACGGACAGCCAGCTGGTGCTGCTCAACAGGGAGAAAGAGGTGAGAGAAACTCACGTTGGCCGCTCAGGATTTACCTTTCAGCCTTGATTGATAGAATGAGAAGACAGCTTTTGTCAGCCCCTGTTACTTTGTTCGCGAGTCTAGTGAAATGTGTGGAAGGGAGGAAGAGGGGAGCTAAGCTGTTCTCGTTATGCGTGACATGGTGCGCACAGTTAGAATCCAGCTGCTTGGAAGAGGTGACAGCAACCTGTGTGCATCCAAAACTCCCTCCTGGAGTTTTATAACCTGCATTTGATAGGACAAGAGGAACTGGCCTCAAGTTGTGTCTTCCCTGAAAGGGTTGTGAAGGCCTGTTCCAGGCTGCCCAGGGCAGTGGTGGAGTCCCCATCATTGGAGGGGTTTCAAAGCCGTGGAGGTGTGGTGCTGAGGGACATGGTTTAGTGGTGACCTGGCAGTGCTGGGTGAACGGTTGGACTCAATGATGTTAAAGGTTTCTTCCAACCAAAATCTTTATATAGTTTGTCTGCCATTACATCTTCCTACACTACTGCTGCTTTTAATGGTAGTTAAAGCCACCACAGCTATATAAACTAACATCCCCATCTCAGCACCTAAAGGTAGGTAAAAGTGTAATAAAAGTAGGGGAAAAGGGGATGATTTGTGTCTTTATTGGAGTGCTGGTCAGAGGTGTGTGCAATCTTCACACTGTACAGTCATCCGTGCTACAGGCACAAGGGAAATTGTTTGAGACAGACATTTGCCCCCTCTCTTGCTAAATAAATGCAGTGAGAAAGATCGAGTACCCCTCGGCGTGGATACTCAAAGCTATTACAACCATCTTTGCTTTAATTATAAAATTACTGTGTGTGCGGGGTGTGTGTGTATATATAGCATGTAGGAGTTGGCTTTGTGCCTCGCCGAGAAGGTAATGTCAATATGGTTAACGAACAGGCGTGTTTTAGTGGATTGAAACACTGAATAAACAAATGCTGGTAATTCCCGTCTCCTAGACTATGCCATCATATGTTTGGTTTTTTTTTTTTTTTCTTGAGATATTTCACATCTACAGACTGTCAGAAATACATGAGCTTTACAAGCATTTGATAATGCTCCCGGGTTTGTTTGTTTAATTAATCTGCTGCAGATTTGCCCTGTTTAAAAATACTTTAGGAGGCAATGTAAAATAGGAGTGTTTTCAGATCACAAAACCAGATTTTTATTCTGGGTAAATGCCCATGAATTTGAGTCTAATACCATGGTTTCCTACATTTGGAGATGACTTTTTTTTGGTTGCTTGGTTGTTTTTTTTTTTCATGATTCTTTTGAAACTTCTATGTATGGCTGTGTACAGGCTAAGAGTATAAGACCTGGTTCTGCTGTAGCACTAAATATTATTCATCTTTTGCGGTGATAAGGTTTATTTACAAGGGCTGAGATATTTCCTGGCGCAGCGACAGCTGGAGGAAATGATTTAGTGAAGGACTTGAGTTATTAGAAGGGAACAATATCAATGCTAATGAGTAGGAGAGGTGAACAAATGCAGGGAAAATGGAATGCCTGTACCATGATGTTAGTTTACTGTGTAATTGGCTAGTCTGACAGGACTGTCACCTACAGAATTAATGTATATAGTGAGGAAACTTAAGGACATGTGAGTATTACTCCAAAAACTGGACTGTACCAGCACACCTGGGCTAAAAGGATGCATCTCATTAAAGAAATGTAATTGAAAACAACACTGCCTCGTATTACAAATAATTATCTGAAGGTGGTAATCATGTGCTTACCAGTTCTTAATTTCTCCTACCACAGAGTTAAAACCATTTTGCTGGGAGTAAGATGAGTCTTTTGCTTAGATCTCAAGGAGTACATAGGCAAGTCTGATGCATCACTGGTGTATTAAGTCATCATATCGTATGTTTAAATGCACTCTTATTTTTTATCAGAAGCTGGAGAAATTCAGTGTCAGACTATACAGAACCTGGGTTTTAAGTACAGCAGTTAGCCCCAAAAGTCAAGCAGTAGAGTAAATCTTTGCAGCCTGCTTTCAAAGGAGCCTGCCCACACAATCACCATGAGAAATAACTTGGTTTGGGAAATGCTGCGTGCAGACAGGCCAAGCAGACATGCCTTTGGTGCAGGTGTGACTCCACATGCTGATAATGTCATTTGTTTCAGAAAGTAGTAGCTGGAGTCAGAGATTTGCCATTCTGATTTTCATGTAATTTGGGCTACTGTAAGTGAAAGGAAAAAGGTTGCTTCTTGCAGAGTCACAGGTACTCTGTAGGAAAATAAAAGGTTGTTTTAATCTAACTTCTGAGTCTGTACACATAGCAGTGTGCATATGGTCCCTTACAGAAATGCAGAACATACGGAAGAGCTGCCAGTTGAGAGAGATACACCGAGAAAGGGAGGGGGAGGTGACTGGCAAAGTCATTCTGAGTTGAAAGAGGCTCCATGAAATGTGATCTAGAAGTGAGAGTGAACAAAGGCCTGAGGCAGCAGTGGGGAGAGATGCTGGGGAAGAGCATAATAACTGAAAAGTATGTAGGAGGGGAATCAAAAAAAAAGCCCATGGGTGAGACCACATGTACAGGGAGCCTAAGCAAAAGGCCAGGTAAATGAGGAAGAGGGAGGTTCCTTAAAGAAGAAAATTTGAGGTAATGTTTAGAGTAAAATTATCGGAAAGGTGACTCTGGAGGAGGTGTTTTGTTAACCTGAAATGAGGCGATAGGTAAGAGGAGCTGAGGATGGAGAGGTTCCTGCCCTGAACATGGAAATTGCTGATAGAGTGGGTAGGTTAGAATTTCTTTGGACTACTGAAGAGGATCTTAGAAACAATGTGAGGGACAGAATGATACCCATGAGTAGGGGAGTGGGTGTGGGGGAAGAATGAAGAGATGTTAAAGCAGGGTGCCCTTGCAGCTGAG
Organism: Ceryle rudis; assembly: GCA_033439905.1. NCBI lineage: Eukaryota > Metazoa > Chordata > Aves > Coraciiformes > Cerylidae > Ceryle > Ceryle rudis. The sequence goes on along the minus strand of JAAGNO010011024.1, from coordinate 8,854 downwards.
AGGGAACACTTGCATCATCACAAGGCTGGTGACATTTGAAAGCTGTAAGTCTGAAGCATCTTGTTTTAGTCTCTGCATGTGCTTTGTTACTTCATGAAATAAAAATCCAAGAGGATTAGGCCATGTGAGATTGAAAGGGAACAGAAACGTTTGATACCTTGTAAAATCATTAGGCAAGTATGCATGTCAAAGCCAAAAAGTAGAAAACATACACAAAATGCAGAGAGACAAATGAAAGATGTCTTAATTGTTTCAGTTATAGTGCTAAGTTTGGTTTCTTTCAGTTAATGCTGTTAAAACAGAGCATTAAGAATTGGAAAGATTTTTAAGACTGAGGGAACAGTTCAGAAATAAACAGGGTAATAAGAAAACCCCTTTCTTATAACATCCCCCCACTCCCGCTTTTTTGTCAAGGCAGTTTGGATAGAGTATGTGCAAGAGAGATTTTTGTGCTGTGCAAGCACAAGAGTAGGTTGGAAATGAGAGCAATTTCAAGGTACGACTTGATCCAAAAATATCTGTAGTTACTTAGACAAAAATAGTCTGGTGGTAGCACCTTGTGCAGTGTAGAAAAATATTAATTACTCGACACCCTGTCAACTTTTTTATAAAACGGAAATAGGTGAGACCGAAGAATGAAGATGATTAATGAAGGGAAGAGATTGATGCCAGAAAAAGTTAGAAATTAAATGAATCCCCGTAGGGTCCTGAGAGGCAACTTGGCAAATAAGGAGTCGTGAGTGACAGGAGATGGGCAATTGCTACACCACCTCATGGTGTGGTAATACCTAGCAGCATCTTCCAAGACTAGGAGAACAGGTCTAGATTGATTCACTTAAAAATCAGGTACTTTTTCTACGAGGAAGACAGATTCCCACAGTCAGGAAGGTGTAGATATTTTCATCGTACATGAAACCTTTTCTAAAGGGTAAAGGCTGTGAGGGCACAGGAAAACTGTCAGAAGAATCAGTGCCATTTAAACAGGGAAAGGGATGAGTTAAGTGCTTATGAAGAGCAGTTTCAGATAATCCATTGCACAGCACTTTCACGAGGGATGTGACAAATGGCTGCATCTGGTTTGCGGCTGCTTTCTAGTTGCGTCTTTGTTTGCAACTTGGCTGCTGTCCTGCAGAATCTTTTAATTTTCTGTTCAGTTAGAAATGATGATGAGCAATACTTCTCACTGTGTTAGACTTGTCCTTTTCCTTCATGCACCCAAAACCTTAAACTTTATTTTTGTATTTAGAGGTAGCTTTAATCAAGGGCAAAGGATAGTAAAGAACAGCATTCACTGTGATAAGTTCTACTACTTACCAGTGCTGATGACAGAGGCCAGCAGCAGGACATCTCTGATATATTTTCCTTCTCTCACATCTCCTGTGACAGACACCAGAAGTGGAGTGACTCCAGTGATCCCAAGAGAAAAGAGCAAGAGCAAACACTGGTGCACGGGGCCCCATGGGAGGTTCTTCAGACACACCATTCTCAAAAGACTTGTCACATTGGTATCTTACAGCAAATGTGTTTTACCTGTAAACAGGAGGTTGTCAAAGCTGAACTCAGTTGTAAGAAAAGATTTGCTTCAATTCCCGAGTGAATTTGATTATTTATTTTTCAAAAGCTTAAAGAAACGTTGCACTGTCAACATTTTTAAAGTGGATTTCTATGTCAAAACTGTAGCCAGCTTCTAACTTTCTGGATGAAGTTACAAATTAGAAGGAATTATTTAACTGTTTTGTTGACACAATTCTAAACTTCCTGACTATTAGCTCAGAGTAAGTTGCAAGTTCTCAAGCTTTTCCCTTGAATAAGTCCAATCCTGAAAAATCTACCTGCAGTGAAGAAACTTTTTTTTTCTCCTTACTTCTTTGTTTGAAAAAAAAAAACAAACCTATCTCAGTTTGCCTTTAAGAGGCATTAAATGCTTGTTAAAGCTCTTACTCCTGTTTCTTCTGAAATCTCTTAATCGCCAGACTACTAGAAATACTAAATACAGGCTATTTATAGTTAAAAAGTGTTTTCAGTGGCAGGTGATCTGTGATGCTATTCAGGAGTTTAGAGTCCGAGCTCTGAACCCATCCTCAATAAATTGTGAAATTTGCCAGTGAAATGTGGACTGTGATCAAAATTGTCAAGATTGACAGAAATAACAACATTTGGACTGTCCCTACATACCTTCTTGTCCCAGAGTTAAGCTGCTCAGAGTCCAGCCCTGAACCAGCAGCTTCAACACATCAGCTCAGGGTTGGACAATTCCCGAGTTGGTGAAGCCTTAGCAGGGCAAAGAAGAGGGTAAGAAAGCTGGATTGGGGGGGGGGGGGGGAGCCAAAACCCGAAATTGCTGTTAGAATCCTGACTCTGGAAGACTTCTTTGTTCTCTTTGATCCTTTGCTGAACTGCTTGCTGGAGTGGCAGAGGCTGGAAAAGGGTCAGGAAGATCACAGATGTCTGGCTTGGTGTTTATGGGATTTAGTTGTGCACTTGCTTGTGTTTCAGTGCCACCCGATTTGTGAATCTGCTTGACCTGCCACAGAGCAGTTTATATGCCCATTTAAAAACATGTCCAGCCCCAACAGTTGCATAGCTGCTCACCAAGCTCACTTTGCATGTTCGTGAAGCTATGTTTTTAAGAGCAGGCTGATCTTATATTAAGCAAGAAATACTGGTCCTGCAGTCCTCGTGTTAGGCTGGGGTTTTTTTGTCAATATAGACTGAGACTATGGTTTTGGAGGAGCATTCAGTTAAAATAACTCAGCACTTTTATGTCAGACTTAAGGGGGGGATCTTTTTTAGCTACTTTGATGCTTTAATCTACTCCAAGAAATTGTGGGATTTTTGTATATTCTGTGGTGTAGATCAAGTGATGTAGCATTAAAATGTTGTTCCCTATACAGAATTACTGAGTGAATTAAACAGTCTCCTGTTTTTCTCAAGCCACTCTAAATACTCTTAAGAAAAAAAGCAGGGTTTTTTTTCTGGTGGGGACTGTACTACACTAGACAAACGTAGCTACGCCAATGAACCTTTTTTTAGTGTGCAGCCTAACCATGTTTACCTAGCCTGAGCAAATGTTAAGTACAAAAGGGTGAGTGACCCAGAATTAGGACCTGAGCTCTCAGACAGTCTTCCTGTTAATGGCTCCGTTCCTCTTTGAAGATAAATCCTATCTCTGGTATGCAGAAGTAGATTTGTTTTTGACACCAACTCCGGTGTGCTGCAGCCTGTTTGCTTTTCCCAAGGACACAAAGGGCAGCATGGCCTTGATCACCGTTCTCTTCCTCACCCTCAGCAGCAAGTCATTGCATCCTTGCATCCATAGTGTCCTCTTGACTGTCGTTGCTGCTCTTGTATTTGCTGTTATCAGGGTGGCAGTAGTGCTTTTTTTTGTGTGTGTCAGCGGATTAAAAGAATGGTTCTGTCATTACATGTCTGATCTTCACACTCTGAAGATTTATACTTGAAGATACTGAAGATTTATACTTGAAAGAAAGGGGATTATATTAATTCCTCAGTTTAAAATATTGAATAGTGGAGAAATCTACCCCACAGGAGTTGTGTTTGGTATAGAGTGAGCAAGTAGGTGTAGGTGCAACAAGTTCACTGAGAAAGGAAGATCCCAGGGTGGTAGCTTGATGCTTTTAAGGTGTGCTGAAGCAGGTGTGTGGTACGACTTGTAAGAGCTGCTCTGGAAATAAGGCACTTACGGCATCCCACCAAAAAATGCTCCAAAGAAAATCGGGAGAGGCAGAAGAGGCAGTGGAGCAGACAAGGGTTTAGAAGAGAATAAGGCTAAATGGAGCCTCCAGATGAAAACTGAAAATCTAATACGTGAACTAGATTGAATGAATGTGACATAAACTAACCAAATTAGTCTCTCCTTAGCTTCCTAATGTGCTCTCACATGGAGATCGAAAGGAGCTGCTGTAAAAACCCACCAGCAAAGAAAGTAGCCTTAACAGAACAACCAGTAAGGATTTGAGAACTTGTTTTGAAAAATGAGTGCTGTTTGGAGGAGACAAATAGACTAGCAGAGTAATAAATAGCATTAAAAATATGACCTTAAGAGACTGCTAAGTGCTTAAAAGTCAGGAAATGCCAGAACTAGTTTGTGAGAGCCACTGTAGTGCAGCCTGTTTCTAAAATAGCGCTGTATCTGGTAAATCTTTTACAACCGTCAGTACAAATGAATAATATCTTTTTGTTAGCTATTAATACTCAGTTTTCAGAGATGATTGAAGATATGAAAGGATAAGCAGCACAGGAAATATGCCAGGAGTTTCTATTTTTTTTTTTTTTTTTTTTTTTTTTTTTTTTTTTTTTTAGCTGCAAGCTGGTTTTCACATAGCTATGTGAAAATAAATTGCCATATTGGATGTATGGCAGTTGTACTGCCTCATCAAAAGTGCACTGAGATGTTTTGGGCACTGAGGAGCTCACAGCCCCTGGATGCTGCATCTCTCTCCCTCATCCCCAGGGTCTCTTCCAGCTGTTGAATATAAGGGCTTAAGACAGCCCCACCAAGTTGCAGGTTCCAGGCACCAGACCAACAGCTTTAGGGATAAACAATTTAGCTCTAAGTCACTAATTTGTAGTAACAAATGCAAATCAGAAGGACAAATCAGTTACAAGAAGGAATGCAGTAACTGAGTAGCACAATTATCCAGGTCAAAATGATGGCAAATCCAGTATTTCACCAACACTGAGATAAATGTAATATCTGAGCATGCAAACACCTGAAAAAGACGTGGTCGTAACCGTGATTGAGGCAGGCCAGAGGGAAGCAGGGCATGGTTTCCTTAGACAAGCAGCTTGAACCAACCACAGGTCTCAGGGAATTCCCAGATCCCTGACCGTGTTATCCTCTTGTTGAGACATGGAAGCACTGTCTGGACTTGTTAATCAACCATCACATCCCACCATGTGACAGTTCTTTGGGAGCACACGGGGCCCAGAAATACTGTGTAAGGCAGTACTGGCCCCAGCTGCCTCCCCTGGTAGTGACTTCAGTCCCGGAAACCATGGTTACCAAGGTTCCGGAGCTTGTTTGTCGGTTGTGAAGAGAGGGTCTTCCCATGCAGTCTCCATCTTTGGTGTCCAGCATTTCACTGTCTCAGAGGATCGTTGCTGTCTTTTGAATCTCTTCAGAACAATGTGTATCTTCTTCAGAAAGGTAGAGTGAAGGAAGTGTTTCCTCCTGGTGAAGGAAATGTCTTCCTATGGAATGTTTTTATTGGACTAAGACCAGCTGCTGGGGCAGCACAGATTGCCCCTCTGAAGTTTTTGGTTGGTTTTTTGGTTTGGTTTTTTTTTTGTTTTTTGTTTGTTTGTTTGTTTGTTTGTTGTTGTTTTGGTTTTGGGTTTTTTTGGGTTTGTTTCCCCCCCCCCCCCCAGTATAAGCACCTCTCTAGCAAAATGTAGTTGTCCAGGCTGGTGTTTAAACGCAAGAGTAGGGAGGGAGCAAACTCTGAGCGGTCCAGTTCTGTCAAAATTTCAGATGAAAGCCAAGATCTTTATACATTCAGTACTTTTAAAGAGAATGAACATACAGAATTTTATTACTATGCAATAGTGAGTACCCTGAGCCTTTCTTAGAGCCTTCTGAGGTCCCACTTTTAGGTTGAGTTTGGCTTAAATGTAGAAGATACACCCTTTCTCCATGTGCCCAGTACGACCAGCAGAATGTCCATTTTTCTCTGACATGCTGTAGCTGGTCACCAAATGTGCTGAGACTGCAAAAATGCTTTTGTAATCCCAAGAGTTTCACATGTAGCCAGGTGACCAGCAGCCTCTGCCTGACTTTTCCAGCGTGGAAGTGGGCAAGGCTGGGTAGCAAGGGCTCCGGCACTGGAGAACCAGTTTCAGAAAGCAGGACTGCCTTGTTAGTCAGATGTGTGGGAGGTGTTGTGACTTGATACCTCTGGATGAGTAGAAAATGAAGTTCTTATCCAAATGGCACATTAACAACGTGGCCCAGTGTCAGATTAACAGCTGTTGGTGTCCTTTTTATGTAGGTGCCAATCGATGGGGTCCAGGAGCCACCACCGGATGCTACCAAAGGGCGATGCCTTCGCCGGACGGTGAGCGTCCCCTCCGAGGGCCAGTTCCCAGAATACCCACCAGAGGGGGCCGCCAAACTGGGTAAGTGGAGATCTGGGCTGCAAGAAAGTGATTTTACTTCATGGCTGTATCAGAGGGCACTGCTTCTCCAGCAGCACCCCTGCCAAGGACCCTGCTGAGGGTGGGTAACATCGCAGCTACGTGGTGATGATGGAGGTCATGCGACCATGAAGTGTTTCTAAATGCCTCCAAAAATGACTTTGAGGATTTATCTGAACATCTGTGAGGTTATTATGGGATAACAGAGAGAAGCTGGTCTGTTGCTGTACCCAGGAAGGTTTGTAGCTGTGTTTGTGAGATTACTAGGCAGCCGTGGGATTTACTACGGAGGGCTGCTGAATGCAGGTCGATTGGAATGCAGCTTTTGCAGGTAGCTGTAAGTGATTCCTGCTGTTTTTTAGAACTGTTAGTTTATGTTTTACCTCACCTTGAGTCTCTTTGGAATTTCCTTTGCTTCATATTTTCATAACAAGTACTGGATAACAGGTTTTTCTCTAACTTACCTCATGCCACTTCAGGGTGCAGTTCCTAAAAGAACCAACCAACCGCCTGCTGCTGTTGGCTATAATTATACATGTTGAAATCCAGAGAAAGCAAAACAAAAGGCAGGTATTAAAAATGACAGACAAAAGCTCTGTTGCAGTAGTTTCCCAAATCCAGATTTGGCCCAGTTTCCCCTTTTTATTCCACCCTACCCATGGTTGCATAAAGAGCATCATTCCAGCTCTTTCCAAAAGAAAGGAAGAGGGAAGGGAGACGACAGCAACCATGCACAAGTGAACTCTTCTTTCTATTCCCACCCAGTGTGAGAACTTTTCCTCGGCATAGGCTGATAGGATCTAGGAGCAATTCTTCTGTAGTTCATCTGTAAAAAAAAAAAAAAAAAAAAAAACAAAAAAAAAAAAAAAAACAAAAAAAAAAAAAAAAAAAAAAAAAAAACAAAAAAAAAAAAAAAAAAAAACCAAAAAAAAACCCACAAAACAATCCTGGGAGAGAGTGAGCTATGAGAAAAAAAAATACCATGCATCTCTAAATAGAAGAGCAGGCTTGATAACACTTGTATCAAATGTGAAGAGGAGGTAAGGTATTTTTCATTTCACAGGCTCAGCTGTTTTTTGTGACAAAGAAATCTATTCTGTGTGTCTATTGCACACAAGTAATTAAAATCCCACTCTTAGATAGTTAATTAACACATTGCTACTGTAGTACTTATTTATTTGTATTTGCCAGTAGCACTAATTAACTCTTTCTTATTTGAGGGTAGGGTTTTTTGGTTTGGTTTGTGTTTTTTTTTTTTTTTTTGGATTTGTTTGATTCTTGGATTAAAAGCCCAAAAAGAAACAGGGAAGGTCAGGGATTTAGGACAGAAAACTGTAAAATACTTGGGGATGAGTGACACAAACAGAACTCCTGTTGGATTTGCACACAGTGTTTCAAACACAGCTCTAAACTATCGTCTTGTTTTGCCATATGAACAAATATTCATTCTTGTTTGAACTAAAACCAGTACTAAACATGTTTATGCAGTCTTCTAGGCCAAGTGCTTACTCCAGGTGTGTGGGTAGTGAGATGAGTGAAGAATCCTACTACAACCAGTCTGCACTAGGCAACAAATGTTTTTTGCAGCTTTGCAAGCTAGGAAAAATGCCTTCTTTTTCTATGCCATGTGCAAAAAAAAAAAAAGAAGAATTTCTAGATGTCACTGAGCATCTCAATAGCTGGAAATCCCAGTGGTGTTGTTAAATGTAACCTTTTAACCTTCTTTTTTTCTTGAACTGCCATACAGAAGGGTTGACTGTGATATTTGGGTATATGCTTTACTAGGTATTTTGCCATGATTTTAGATGTATGTGGCATCTTGTAGCATGCTGCTTGATGTATACCTGATGAGAATATATTAAAAGTACAGGAGAAACTCAGATCTACATGGTCTTCTCCATGTGAGAGCTGCAACTGTAGTGAATATAGACATCACAAAGTGTGTAGCTAAAGGAGGGTGCCAGGCAGGGGGAGTGGAAGGAGAAAAGACACAGGCCAGAGGAAAATTGAGCCATGTCCATACAGTGAGGAAGGATGAGGATAAGTGGGAGAGAAGGTTGTATACAATCTCTGATTGCAGCGCTCTGGATAGTTCCCTTGTTATCACATCTTGGTTTGAAATGTCTCTTATCATGATTATAGAATTCCTGCTAATGGAAAAAAGTGGGCTGATAGCAAGCAGTGGGAATAGCTTTGTGTCAAGATCGTGGGCCAGAGGACAAACCAGTGAAGGAAACCAGTGAACATCTTTATAAAGAGAAAGTAACGAGGGGTGGCAGCCAGAATGTAAGCCCAGCAGTACAGATAACAACTTGACTAAAATAGCTTTGGAATGGACACCAAAAGCTCAAAAGCACAGCAGAGGCAGCTAAAATATCTAGCAGAGAAATTGCTATGTGGAGCTGATAAGAGTATCTAGCTTGTCGTAGGGAGGCACGTGCGTAACATGGCAACAGTATGTGTTGCATCTTGTGATAGGATCTGAAATCACTGCTTGCAGAAGAGCTCCCTAGCGCTGGCTCTAGAGCGGAGGTTAAGGCATTAGCGCTGGCATTTGCTTTTTTCCCTAACTAAGCTTGGTACGTCTCTTGTGATTAGACTTTTTTTTTTTTTTTTTTTTTTTTTTTTTTTTTTTTAAATCAATTACTGTATGTTTCTTTTTTTTTCTTATATCCACATCAAAAAGATCACTTAGATA